>ML832006.1:75631-99426 GCA_009831015.1 Picea engelmannii | reverse complement strand
GAATCCATTGTTGTGATGCTAGAAAACATATCCTATTTGATTTCTGAAGTTGAAAATGATGATCTAAACAAAGAAATAGAGAATGAAGAAATTGTGAAGGCTATTTAGGGTCTAGTTCCCAACAAAGCTATAGGGCCTAATTGTTTCTCCATCCAATTTTTCGGGCCTTCTAATATACAATTAGATTTGACTTCTTGCAGAAGAAACATATAATTGGAGGTAAATTGGAATATGGCCTTCTAGTCCAAAAGAAACATAAAATTGGAGGTAGCACAAATTCCTATTTTCTTGCATTAATTCTAAAAGAGGCAAATTCATCAATGTTCTGTAGATTTCGTCCAATATCCCTGTTGACACTTCCTATAAAATCTTGACCAAAATCATGGAAAATGGGTTAAAGAATATCCTCCTCAAAATAATTTATGATAATCAAGGTGGCTTTATGCAAAAATGTCAAATCGTTGACAACATAATCATGGTTCAGGAGGCAATGCATTCAAGTAATGAGAATAAGGACAAAAGAATGATCATTAAAATAGACATGGCCAACACATTTGATAGAATAAGGCACTCTCTCATTCTTCACGTTTTGAGTAAATTTGGTTTTAATAATAATTTCATTTAGTGGGTTACTGCTTGTATCAATGGTCCTTGGGTTGCACCTTTAGTTAATGGGAGACCCACTAACTTTTTTAAAAGTACTAGAGGATTGAGGTAGGGATGTCCCCTTTCCCCATTATTATATATAATAATGGCAAATGCATTGAGCCAAAAGTTGGAATTGGAAAGGGTCATTGGCGGTCTACTAGGAATAAAATTGGCCAAAAGAGTCAAAAGTATGAATCATTCACAATTTGTAGATGATACACTTTTACATGGAGGGGATTGAACCATTATAGCTGAGCAAACCAAATGTGTTTTGGATATTTTTCTCAATGCTTCAGGAGGTAAAGTAAACAATGGTAAAATCCAAATCTAAGGTTGGAATATCAAATCATAGCTCCTTCACACGATTTCTAAAATATTATCATTCCCTTGCAAAGAGTCCTAGGCTTCCTTTAAATATCTTGGAATGTCGATTTCACTCAACAACCCCTCTACTCAGTCTTTACAAGGCACAATCAACAATATTAAGTCCAAATTCTATTAGTGGGGGTCTGAGTGGCTAAACCCAATAGGCAAGGTGGTTCTCATCAAATTGTGTTGTCTACCCTCCCGATCCATTAATGTTCAACCATGTTAGTGCTAGTTAGAATTATGCAACAAGTTTCGAAAGAAATTCATAAATTCATTTGGCAGTGGGTGAAATCAAACCAAAAAAGATTCATTTGGTCAGCTAGAATATCATTTGATCCCCCAAAGATAGATATGGATTGGGCATCAAATATCCTACAATATCATGAATATGACTGATTTGGAGTAAAGATAGTATGGAAACTAATTTTTGGTGTGTTGGAATGGTAGAAAAAAAGCCTCCTAAAAAAATACTTTCAAGGGGATCATAAGAGATGTATAAACAACTCGTTGGAGAGAAAGAAGGGGTCCCATGTTTGGAAATTACTAACAACTGTAGTGCCGCTAATCCAGTCTAAACTTACTTGGGTGAAAAGTAATGGTAGATTGATCAATATTTGGAAGGACAACTATATGGGGAATCCTCCTCTAGAACTCAAGCACAAACTCCTCCCTTGGAAAATTTGGATGGAAAGAAAAGGTCTTCTCACTCTATTTGACATCCAACCTGGGTAGAAGATGATGACCATTGGTCTAGTTGGTCCTCCATCTCTCCTCCTGCAAAATTATCCCCCTTAGTATCAACTATGCTCAACTCTTTCAAGGGTTGCACTCCATATGAACCTTTAGTTCTTGATTAGAGAGGTTGGGGTAAATTTGGTTACTCTATGAAAGATGGATATGAAGCCCATATTATGTCTTCACTCCTTTCACAATGACCTACTTTGTGGAAATAAGTTTGACACAGTGACAAATTACCTAAGATTAATATATTTTGTTGTGTAATGGTCCGTGATGATCTTCTAACTACAAAGAACCTTCATAAAATGGGAATTCAAGGGCCACCAAGATGCACATTGTGCTATGTAGAGGTTGAAACCCATCATCATATTTTCTTTGATTTAATTTTTACCAAGGAGGTGTGGTAGCTTGCATTTGGAGGGACTAATCACAAGATGAGATCCCGAGATTCATAAAGAGACATGCTCACTCTTTGGTTCAAATGCTATAGGGGATCATTTACAAACAATCTTGTTCTCAAATGAATTTGGAAAGCATTGCCAAAATTCATTTATTAGAAAGTTTGGTTAGCCCGTAATAAAGCCAAATTCTAATAGGAAGTGGTTAATCCTAGGATAACCACTGCAAAAGTAAGAGGTCTTCTAGCAGAAGCCATCAAAATTCGGGCCACAAAGGGTCACTTGAAGCATTTGGTCGATTATGAAGAGAAAGAGTGGCTTTTAGATGTACTTGTGGGAGGAGCTTTTCACCTAAAAACAATCACCCTTCAACCAATTCATTTCTCTAATTGGAAGATAAGAACGAAAGAGGACAATTTTAGAGAGTGGTAGTACAAGCAAAAAACCACATTCTCTTCTTTGATGGGGATTTTAAAGGAAGCTGAGGGGTGGCAGGTGTAGGAGGTACCATCCTTGATCCCCGGGGTAAACAAGAATTGTCTTATGAATGGGGTTTAGGGACAATGACAAAAGACTCGATTGAGGTGTATGTTATCCTCTAGGGACTCCTCTCTATAAACACAACTAGATTGATGACATTGATTGTTATTGGCAATTCAAGCATAATTACCAATATTGTGAACAATAACAAAATCCCATCTGACAATAAGTAAGCTTGCCTCATTGCAAGAATAAAAAAACAAGACTCTTCAGTTCAAGGATATCACATTTTTCCAAGTTTCGAGGAATCTAAATTGTCAAGAGGACACCATTGCCAAAAAGGCCTCAAGATATAACAAAGGAATCCTAAAGGAAAATGAGGGTATTTCTTCCCAAGCTACCCCCTAGGTTCACATCCAAAGTCAATTATGCATGGTGCCACGTATTAACTTGATCAATCAATACATGTTAATGTATACAAGCCATCATAGTATAATAAGATGGAGGTGGGATGCAAAGCGCATCACCCTTATTGTTAGAAATAAAGCTATGTACTCATTTTTCCATAGACAATATATCAATATTGTCACCCAACCATAGGCACAAAGGCCACCCCCGAGCACCTTAACCTTGACAGACAGAATAATTCCGGAAGCAGAACAATATCCAACCAAGGTAGTGCATCTCTCTCCAAGGCTAGCACACCAATCAAGAATAAGAAAAGACCAAGCAGAAAGTCCAAACCACAACCAAGAGAAAGTCCAACCAAAAGCCAAAATTCCAGTTGCAGCAGCTATAACTGCACTCCCTCTCCAAACTTGCCCACCACTAGTCTTATGCAGTTATAAGAGTGAGAGTAACAAATGAGCTCTAACATCCTCTATTTATACTGCTCTATCTCACTTGACTGGGCCGACTTCTCTTTCTGGAGGCTAATAACTCAATATTAAATATTCTCTTGAGCCAACTTGTCTTCTAGGGTTATTATCCAACGTTTTAGGGTTTCTCTTGCTTCCCAAAATATTCTAGTCTTGTCAAAGGTTACACATGGAGGTTAATACCTTCCACAACTCCCATAATATCAAGACTCCCTCCTATCTAGGGAGGTATTAAAGGCAATGTTATTGAGCACAAACAGACCATTCAACTGGTAACATCATCATAGCCACACATGCTATCTCATGATCATGTAGATCAACTCATGAGCAACATCATCACTATCAGTATCATATGATAGCATCAACTACATCATCTGTCGAATCCATACTCCATCTGAGTAATCACGCACGATGCTGAATAAGTCACTCACTCCACATAGTGATACAATAACCATTCTTCTAATCCAGACATATGTCCTAGAAGAATAACTATTCCAACAGATGTTGGAAGCCATGCCATATGCCACAAGGACTATTCTTCTAATCAGGACATACGTCCTAGAATAATGACTGTCCTGGACCATTTTCCCTCCAGCCACTACTGTGAACTCAGGGAAAATGTATGTCCACTGACAATATTTCAAACTGGACCATCCTCCATAGGAAGGATGTCTATCCACCAACAATCTGTCTTTCCTGGACCATTCTTCACCTTGAGAATTTCTTTCCATCAACACATTGACTATCAATCTAGTTGGCAATCATCTCCAACACTAGTGGTAGTCTCCATGGAAATCAAAATAATGCCATCCAATAGAACACAATTGTGTCTATCCATAGTAGTACACAACTACCATCCAGTGGTACACAACCACACCTAGTAGCACACATCTACTAACCAGTGACACATAGCCACAACTAGTTTAACACATCCACCACAATAGCATACAACTATTTTCTAGAGACATACAGTCTCCACAACAATCATATCATCTGATATCAACCTACATAACAATATCATGATACAAACTGAGTCATCTGGGCCATTCTTCCACTCACATCTGTGATATTTGGAAGAGTGTATGCCCTCAGAAGGTAAAACATCAACCATGGGCTATTTGGAATATTCTTCCCAAGCATAGAAGAATGACTATCCTTGATTTCTGAGCCTGGACCATTCACCTAATTGGGCCATTCCTCTGGCACTAATCATAGTGCAACCTTGAGAGAATGAGTCTACCCTAGGGAATGCATGTCCCTTATTGTAGAACCTAGACCATTCACCTAACTGAGCCATTCCTCTGGCACTAATCACAATGCAACTTGGAGAGAACGAGTGTTCCCTAGGGAATGATTGTCTGAACCATTTCCTATGGAAATGATTGTCCTGCACCAACCTCCAAAATGGACCATTCTTCGAAACTACTCACAACTGTGAACTTCGAAAGAATGACCGCCCGACGAGGCGAACCATTCTACTTGACCACTACTCAGAGTGACTGCCAAGAAGAATGGCTTTCCTAGACCATTCCCCCACACTAGCCACAAGGGGAATCATTGTTTATGATACATCAACAATCTATCGGACCATTTTCATTACGAAAATGACTGTCTGATCTAGACCATTTTCCAAACCGAAAAATGACTGTCCGTCAGAAATTGCGAACCACCTTCTGGACTGGAAAGGAACTGCCCAACCTGGACCATTTTCCGAACTAGAAAATGACTGTCCATAAATCAATAACATATCAGTGCTCCCCCCCAACCTAGGAGTAATCACTTCCTTTTTCAATAAGGAAGTCGTCTCCATGAGCCCTAGCTTGTCCCTTAAGTACGCAAAATTTTCATCTTGGACAAAGGCTTTACCAAAATATCTTCTATCTGCTCATCTGTGGAGATATACTGGAGAACCACTTCTCCCCTCTGGACTTTATCATAGAGAAAATAATGCTTGATCTCAATGTGCTTCGACCTGTCATGGAGCATCGGGTTCTATGAAAGCTTCACACAACTTTGATCATCACAATATATCACGGTCAAATCCAACACCTGATCAGATAGTCCATAAACCAACTTATGGAGCCACACTACTTCCGTACAAGCATCACAAGCTGCAATATACTCTGCTTCTACAATGTTGAGTGCACCATACTTATGTTTCCTACTAGCCCATGACATCGTGGCAAAGCTCAAACTGAAACATATCCAAATAACACTTCTTCTGTCATCTGCACTCCCTGCCTAATCTGAATCGATAAATCCATGCAGTTGTATATCATAACTTAAACGTCCCACAAAATAAATATCCAACTGATTATTCTCCAAATACATTAACGATCCAATCAATTGTCGATACAGAGATGGGTCTACTGGATTAGAGTTCATATCTGTCATCACAAGAGTTTTCCATCGATTTGCAATCCATCATCCCAGACTTCTGAAGAACCATTTCAATATACTTCCTCTGCCATAGGAAGTTGTCACCATGCTTCTGCTATACATGAGAGGCTCTGCACCAACTTTGCTTGAGTCCATATAAGGTCTTCTTTCTTCTGCATACAAGGGTCTCTTTCTGGTGAGTTTCTATAAGGGCTCCCCAAGCTCAGTTTTTCAGTTTTTAGGGTTTATTTCGACCTTTTAAAGTGTTCTATAAGACTTGTAGGTTTCTTTTTGAATGCTTTTGTTGTAGCTTAAGTATTTTATTTAAGAAATTCACTAGGATTAAAAAGAAAACCCCTAGGGTTTCTAGTAACTTTCCTAGCCAGATTTCTTATGGATTGTACTTTCAGATTTTTGTTACATTAGGCTTAGAATCAAAACCCTACATTATTGGTTAGTAATTAAGAATCTCTTTTTGCACATATCTTGGATGAACAAAAGCATACACACTTTACCTAGTATTTTTCCTAGAGCTAGATTTGTGCAAGAAGCCATTGCCTTTAATTTTCCAACATTCATTTTTGCTTTCTGTTACAATTGTAGATCAAATTTATTTGTTGTTTTAGATATCCATTTATTTCATAATTGAAAAGTCTCTCAGTGAAATAAAAGATCTCCCTAGAACCCCTAATGTTTTACTTACCAATAGAGGCTTTCTTTTTTGAAGTTGTTTGTTTTTTAGCCAAAGGGTATAGTAGATTGTTTTTCATATTGAAATTTGAATTTTAGCAAATAGATTTTTGTTTTGAAATTAAACTTAGATAAAGAAAAATATCTTGTTCTTTAGTATTTATCTTAGTTGCTTACTTTCTTATCAATTTAGATTTCATTTCAAGTGTAATTTACTTTCATTTACAAGCATTTTATTTTCAACTTTGTCACATCACACATGCACACATTACCACACCTTAAAGTTTATGCTAGGGTCATTCCATCTAGCTTAGCCTAATAATTAACCTTCTAATATAACACACATATAAGTCCACTCAGGCATCAAAATAATATTGTAGTTGGGTTAGGATTCTGAGGATAAGCATCCAGATAATTCCCCTTAGTCATTTCACATTGAAACATAGAGGTTGAATATTAGGGAACTTTTAAAATCCTTTATAATGGACACAATCCCAACACATTTTATAACAAGTGTGCTCTTTTAGAGTGGATAGTGTCAAGGTCTGGACCAAATGTATTATTGAGGCTCCTTACTCTTTCATTACTGAAGATCCCCGCATTGTTAGATTTTAGCTTGAAGGAAAGGAACCATGTTACATGCATCTATGAAGAGGTAGATTAGTGGCCATACTACTAGGTATCCTTACCTAGGTGGCTCTAGCAGGAGGGGAGGCACTTGAGATATATTTCTCTGGGTCATTGGGATTTCATCACCCAGTTTCTCCTAGTTATAATTGTCTATTTCGTACCTTCAATCATCAACAGGAGGACCCTTGCTACTCTTGTTGTTGGTTGATTGGAAGTCCATTAGCCATAGACTTGGTTTTGTTTGAGCACATCTAGTTTACATTATATGCTAGAGTCCTTACTCTTTATAGGACATAGATGATTGAATTAAGCTATATTTATTTTGATTCAGACACACTTATACATACTTGTTGCACCACTTGAGCACGTAGTGTGTGTATTGTTTGATCCTTATTCTTTGCTTAGTTCATTGCTTAGTTCTATCATCCTTTTGATTAGTTTGTTGCATATTTAAGGTGATATTTTCATTTGGACACCATAACTCCCCTTAGGAGACAATTCCATTACCCGAAAGGCCTTCGACCTAAGTTCCATCTCAGACATAGTATCTTCCCCGCTCGATGAAGTAGGGTTCCCTACCATAGCCCACCTTCCAGTTCTAGTTATTTTGTTTCAGATCATCCCTCCCCATCGAGGGGTGTTGGTACATCTAATTATGGACCTAGTTGCACCTCTTATGGTCCTTCATATTCATCCAACCCGAGTTCCACCATGGTTAGAACCAATACTGGAGCCAATACTAACCAACCTCGTACCTTTTATGATAGAGTTAAATCTCCCCAATTTGACCAAGTTAATCAATGATCCTATCGATCATGATACCAATTGGCCCATAATGCCAAATAAGCTTCCCTCTGACATCCCAAAGTTTGAGGGTAAGCTTGGAGAGGATCCCTCCAAGCATATCATGTCCTTCCACATTTGGTTTTATTCCAACTCCATAATGAAGGATTTAATTAGGTTGAGATTTTTTCAATGCACTTTGATGGGTGCTTCCGCCAAATGGTACATAGACTAACATGACAATATCCATACCACTTTTGAGTCCATAGAAAAGGCTTTCCTCAATTTACATTCCATAATGATGTAGGGATATAAATCTTGACCATTTTTCGTCAGACCATATCCACTCACATTTCAGATCACATCCATGATTGGCATAGAAGATGTGGCTTGTGCAAAGTTGATATCTATGATCAAATCCTTATGGAGTGGTTCTTGAAGTCCCTTCTTTCTCCCATCACCAAATATGTAGCCATGACTATGCCTATAAATGAGGAGGAAGCCATCCAAAAAGCATAATAGTACGATCTTATTTATGCCAAATCGAGGTATCTCTATACCATCCTTCCCAATGCCTATCGCTCTCACTCAAGTGACTTGTCAGCATTGAGGGTATCCCATGCGACCGATGGGTTGATAGTATATGTGTCTCATATCTATCCAAATCCTAATCCCCCTAGACCTAGTAGATATGGTTACCCTTATGGAGGGGTTGACACCTCTTATGAATATCCTACTTCTCCTTAGGATTCATTGCGCTCCTCATCTCAAGTGGGCACCAATACTTCTTAACTTGCACCTCATGTGAATCCACATGTTCATGGGATTGCTTGTAATAGTTCTTCTTATGGTGGGGCCAATATGAATCCTTATTATCCTCTTCCTAGCCCTCCACCAGTTTTCACGATTCCTTCAACGATGGTACCCCAAGCCACTAGTGGTTAGCATGCACCCCCTCCATAATTGTTGGCAGCCAATTCACATTTTTCCACTGTCTCTTAAGCTGCCTACACTAATGTTTTGCAAACTTTAATTTTTCGTCGCAATTTTCAAATAAACGACACTTTTATTTTTGCGACACTTGCACACTTACTTTCGTTTTGTTTTCACGACTGTAAGAGTGAAAACTTAATGTTTCGAAGTCGCATTGAAATCACTATTTGAACTGTCGTTGTCTTTCTTGTCGATATGCCTATTGCGCTTACATTTCACTTATTGTTATGTAACTGGAAAGACTTTCAGATTGTACTCATTGGACATTTTGTATTGATTGTGTGACTTGGTTTTATTGAATTTGTATTGCATTGGTTTTTGGATTTGCATTCTATTTGATCTACTTGATCATTGGTTCCATGAAAATACATAGGGTTTATGATTACATATTTCATATATATATCTTTTTAAATGCCTATGATTGTGTTTTCATAACTATTGGTTGGTTGATTATATGTATCCATTGGCATGTTGGTTAAACTATTGATTATACGAGCTGATCTTTTGGCGCATGGATAAACATTGGTATTGGTTTTAATTTGACTGTTGGTAGATTAAAAACTTTGGTATAACGTTGATTGCACATGCACTTACCATTGTTCATTAGTCGGCCAAGTGATATGACTGTTGACTATGCTATAATGGGTTGAATTACTATATAAAACGACGGTTGTACTTTGACCATAATTGTTTTGCATGGCAGTGAATAACTCCACCACCTTCGCACACTGGCATTTATGCCTATCCCATATTCATCGTTCACCTCTGTTAGCTTGGGAAGCCTCCGCGCACTCTGTCCCTGTGTGTGTTTCAACCCAAACCCTCGGCTTACCATGTGCTCGGCTCCATGCCACCAGTCGTGCGAATCGAGCCAAACGACAACCAGGCCCTGTTAATGTTTGACAATGCCCAAAAGGATTTGGAAGAGAACTGTTGGCTCGCCTTTATACAACGATTCGAGGGTTTTAATCTCTGTGTAGCACGACAATTTTCCATGACCTTCGATGGATGTAGAGCCAAGGTAGGCGACATACAGTTTGAGATTGATGAGAATTTTATCAGCTTTGCTATAGGGGTACCTGCTTCGGGGCAACGATGGTTTAAGAATTGTAAGGTCGAGGAAGTGCCATGGACATTGTTGTTTCTCTCGCGCAAAGTCACCTCTTGTGACAGAGGTATGCCCATCTCTGCACTTAAACCACGATGCCATGACCTATTAATGCTAGTCAAGCAGTTCGTGACCTGTGAAGGTCGATACGGGCTCGTGTTCCTCTACCACCTACGTTTGCTGATGATTTTTATAGGGTATCCTTTAAACATGCCTTTCTACTTTCAACGCAACTTATACAAGATGTCAAAAAGATTTAAAAGGCATAAGGCTGATAATAGCTGGGCTTATTAAGCTTATCGTTGTTTATCATTTGAGTTTGCATGGTGATAGTTGGAGAGCGTTCATCGCTCGTAATGGTTTTGAGGATTTAAACCCTGTTCCGGTTGATAAACCTGTGGTATTTGAAGCCAAGGCCGAGCCGCCTGTACCCTTACATGTCCTACTGCCTAAACCCTCGGCCGACCCTCCTATTGACTTACCAGAGGTTGGAACCGATAAGTCAGAGCCTACAAAGAAACCTATGAGCAAAAATCCCAAGGCAAACCCTATTGCTAACGCTAAGGGTAAAAGGAATGCCAGGCTCATTTCGAGAATGGCAAGGAATAAACCCAAACCCTCTACTGAGCCAAACCCTATCGTCCTAAGTGAGGATTCCGATTCTGATGTGGAATGATTTCTAGCCAACGAGTACCCCTACTCGCTGGGTTTATGTCCTGAGCCCCCTTTTGATTTTGTATCGAACCTTCCCCCCTGCCTGAAGAACGACCCTGACTACCCGGGTATTAAATTGCCTCGTGAAACCCTTGGTCATTTAGCCAAACCCTCGCTTGCTCTTTCTAAACTCACTCAGTCACCCCGTGACCAATGCGAGTCATGGTTAGAATGATACTACAATGATGTTCCCATACTCCAATCGAAGATTCAATCACTGGAAGATCAAATTGCAGTGCTAACCAGCCAAAAGGCCAAGCTCCAAGCAACAGATAAAAAGCAAAAGACAACCGGCTCCATCCTTTTCAAAAACGTGGAATCAATCACTGCTGTTGTAAATTCCAAATTGGCATAATCAAGCAGCCTCGTTGCTATCCAGGTATGGTTTTGACATCGTTTTGTTTTGTAAATAATCTAGGTTGATATTATGATTTGCATTCAGTTTTTATAGCTCAGTCACTCATCCAAATGCCTCTGTCATTCGGTGATCATCCTGTACATGGTATCGTTTTGATAAAAATAGAAGGAATTTCGTTTTGGATATATGATTTGATCATCCCCAGTTTAGACACCGATAGATTCTCATTTCGATTTGGTTGATTTTCGTTTGATTTGATTTGATCGTGTGTCTGATTGAGTTAACAAAATTGACATCGTGCTTTCAAATTGAATTGGTTTGGTATTCACTCTGAACAGTAAGTTCTCATGCTCAAATTAGAATACGATCATATTGGATTTGATGTCGTTATGGTTCGGATGCTTTGATTGGTAAACTATTTCAATGAGTTTGTTGGTTACGATATGCTCTGTCATGTGATTTTCAAAAATCGTGAATATTGCTCTGTTCAGTTTTAATTTGGGAAAAGATGACTCTGTGTTTATGTAAGCCGATGCAAGTAATATTCATGCCCGAATCGTGGGACAGTTTCGATTCACGATGATTATATTAAGACCCCTTGCTGATTTCGCTCAAATCGAATTCAGTTGGTTCGATTACTCTTATGAGTTAGATTCAGATCCTGAAATGCTGCTCTGTTTGTTTTTAACTTGCAAACGAATTGGTCAATATTTGTTGTCTCTCTCGAATCCGGTAATAACACGTTTTAAACAAATAATTTTGATCAAAGGAAATCGATCTTGTCTACCCAGTTTACTAAAAACAAACGATCGTATACTTCTTGTGAACCCTGTTTCCAGCTGAATGATTTCATTGTGATTTCGTTCATAGACAGTTACGCACCAGTGTTGGTTCAATTCGTTATGGTATGAATCTTTTGCTATATCGTTACAACTATAACGATTGGAAAATAATTTTATTGGATTCGATCGTATCTCTTGATTAACAATCGCATACAATATGTTTGATTATCGGTTTTAGTTGGATATGAAACAATCTTACTACTGCTCGATTATGACTCTGTGGACCCGCCTTTATGGTAACAAAAGAACAGAGTATTCCTATCTCTGTATTCGGTTGAATCGTTTTTGATCCTGTTTAATTTTGAATGATATAACCTTTCCAATCTCAATGATTTGTTTTCAAATGGTTATTGGAAGATAATTGGATTTAATTCTTTTAAAAGATTTTTAATCGATTCTGATGCTGATTCTGTATCTTATTTAGACTAGCTACAGAATCGCATGATTCTGTATCTTATTTAGACTAGCTACAGAATCGCATGATTCTGTAGCTAGTCTATAGAATTAGATTTTTATTGTTTTATTAATAAAATATCTCTCAAACTTGTCTATTTCTGACCCGTTTCAGGTAAATTCGAATTGCATGGGGCATGTTGGGTAGTTCAAGAGATATTTGGGTGTTTTAGTTTTATTGTAGTTACTTAGTTTAGTTGAACTTGGGAATATCTTCCCAGATTATGTAAACAGTTTGATAACTTCCACAGGGAGGTTTTACCCTGTGGAAAAACTTATAAATACTTATTTTTTTTTTTGTAATAATCATCCTCATTTGTGGGAGAACAAGGATATGGAATTTTAATACAAACTGAGACAAAAGTTGATGTTCTGCTACAGCTTTAGCTTTTCATAATATCAATATTTTGTTTCATGTTTATGTTATCAGTTTGCATCTGATTAATGACTACTTTAGCTATCTTAGTCTTTTGCAAATGATATGAATTAATTAATATGATCCATGTCTGATTTCTTCCATTATTTAAAAACGTAGCAATTACTTGATTCAGTTTATGAATAACAGATTTCTCTTCTTCATCAATTGGATTATTCTGTATAAGTCTTTGCATAACAGGTTTACCTAATTGTAGAGATTTATAAATCATATGATTGTTATGATTTTTATGTCTTGTTTGTCCTGTAAACAAACTCAAAGAGCATTGTAGCTATCATTTACGAGAAGCTTCTGGATTATTCGGTGCGATTTTCCTTCCGCCGATAAGCTTCGAAAGTCATCACACACAGGACAAATCTGGAGCGTTTCCAGGCCAGTTTGTTGTTTATTTGTTTAGTATATTTATTAGTATTTTAGTTAGATATATGTGTAGTTAGTATATTAGATCGTTTAATTTCAGTAAGTTTTATTTCTTGTTCAAAAAATCATAAAATCAACAAAAATATCTTTCGCTGTCTTAGGGCAGAATTTTAATGAGTTTTTCAGGTTTTAATCAAATCTGTAAATTGTAGATATTGTGCATTTTGTGAATAAGTTATATTTCTGTTAGTAGTTAGTATAGTATTAGTTAGTAGATTGTATTTATAGAATAGTAGATTAGTTAGTTTGTTTAATAGTTAGTTTTAATTAAATTAGTTAGATTAGTTCGTTTTATTTATTGTTAGTTAGTTTAGTTTGTTTTATTTAGTTTTAGTTAGTTTGTTTTATTTAGTTTTAGTTAGATTAGTTTAGTTTAGATTAGTTTTCTTTTTGTTTTCTTAGGACCTTAGATCGGCTAACGGAGCCGCTAAACTCGTCAGGGTGGTTCATTCCAAACGGCTTGGGTTATTAGACAACCTCGGACTGGTTCCACTCTCCTAGTTGACGGACGATCAATTTCGCCCGTCAACAATACTATAATTCCCCCAATTCCCCAATCAAAATAAGAAGATGAACATGGGGAAGGGAATTAGAACAACCAAAATCAAAGGAACTAGGGGAATGCAAACAAACAACCTAATACCAATGCCGGGGGAAACCAACCTGCTACAACCTAAGGCCAAGGTAATAATCACCAACCTAAGTAGGGGAATAATCCAAACCTTTGTACCAATAAACATTCCAACAATTGTGGTGTCTATGGAGATTATACCCATGGGTGTCCATTGTCACCTGAGATTCATCACATGTGAGGAGCCATTTAGGCCACCAATTTTGCTAACAATCAACCCACACCACCTTCATAGTTGCAACTAGTTGTGTTGTGAAACCCTTTTCCAACACAAGGGTTTGTTTCTACTCTGTAGGCCATTCCTTCTGGACTACCTCCCACTTCTACCGCTCTTGGGAATGGGAATTACCAAATCCTTTACCTGGATTTGGTCAATGTCAACCTAACCACCCGATCCCATTAGTACGGTATGCTTCCTGAAGCACAACTTATTGATTCTTTTAATCCCCCTTTGTCCACTAATGGACCTTTACAGATTCCTCACCCAAGTGTGGACCTACCTCCTAAGGTACCTATGATTCCATTAAGGTGGAATGCCCCCAACTGTCATGTGAGGGTAGCCCATAATTACAACATAGTAGATGACTTAGCTTAGTCCCCTGCAACCATGTCATCCATTGAAGTCCTCCATACATGTCCTTCACAATGGAAGGCTTTACTATCTGCTTTGGGCATTTTTCATCCTTCATATAATAGGTTGATTATGTTTGACATTGACAAAGTAGACACCTTTTGATTACCATCTTCAGTGGCCTTTCAACGTCTAGTGTCCATCAAGAATATCATTATTCATCGATGCATCATTGATGAAGGTGTATCTACATGTGTTATCCCAGGTTTGGAAATAGTTAGGTTCACTTGAGCTTGTTCCATCTACCATTTCCCTTCATGCATATGATGGCAGGACTTCTTAGCCAGAAGGGTTATACCCGAACTATTCCATTTAGTTGGTAGGGAAGAAAGTGTTAGTTGTTGTTGAGGTTATAAATGCCCCTTTGGACTATAACATACTTTTAGATCATAATTTTATGTATGATATGAAAGCAGTTTCCTCATCGGTCATCCATACGATGAGTTTCCCTCATAAAGGGAAAATTGTCACCATTGATCAACTTACTTACTACGATCCTAAGACTCAACTCTACCATGGAAAACTTATCTCTTCCTTGGATGGGAGACAATTAGTCACCTCTCTTCTTGACATCAACCCTAGAGTCTATAAAGACTCAACATTACATGACGTGTATTATGAGCCTCCCCCTATAGTTTATCAACCAAGTTCATCTGTAGTCATTTCATTAGTTTGCAGGTTGAACTTCACAACTATCTGTTGGGATCTTAGCTCCAACATCTTCAATGCCACCATCGATGGGGAATCATCATCAATATCACCCCTTTGGCAAAGTCTCTTTCTTATTTTCACATTTGGGAATAGTACGTACCCCTTTCATGGCCACGTTGAATTTTCCCAATTGTACAATAAGTATCTTGTTATGGTACTTGGATCCTCCTCCTACTTCACCTCCACCCTTAGATCCAATTCATTATTTGGCCTTGACACTTGTTCAACTGATATGGATTACTCTTGTACCTCTTAAGGCACCTACACAAGCCCAACCTAACCCTCCACAAATAAGGAAGGAAATTGACAAAGGGAGAATCCAAAAGAAAGGGAGCACAAACAACCTTGAGCCATGGCCACCTAGAACCCAACACCTAGAGACAGACCTCCATGTGCTTTATGCAATATCCCTAGCCATGCTACCAATAATTGTCCTCGGCTCCCTAAAATCGAAGGGCTTGATAACAAGGATGATTTGGAACCTACTCCTTCCACATTGCTTGTGTAAGTTACGCTTCCCGAATCATCCTTTAAACGCATTAATTCCTTGCGCATGAAACATCCTTTTTCTTTGTGCGATACGTATGACCATTATTCTCATCACTGTCATAAACTACCCCAATGTCACATTGCCCTCAACATCGTGTGTCAGTTGGATTCCACTTATCCAGAATACCAAACCCCAATAATAGAGAACCTTTCCCTCAGGCAAGAATTTTTTTTCCAGGAAAATACTATACCCATCATTAAAATTGCCCCCCGTGAAGTGAAAACCAATGAGAATTCCATGCAAATTCTCTACCTATCAACTTCCATGGGATCAAAATGATCAGAAGATGCTACATTTTCTACTAGCCTACATCAAAGTATCCCTTGTTTGCACCATGTCAATTTGGTCTCAACATCAGTGGAGCCTTCATCCACTAGTCCATGGCGAGGAGGCAATTTTTCCAATTGAATTCCAAATACCCTCCCTCCATTTGGCCATTGAAATTCTCCCCGACACTAATCCCTTAGAGGAGAGACTAGTGATGATGTAATGTAAAAATGAGGACCACCATGTTGCATTGCAAGCCATTGAAGCGACTAAGAAGCATACAATATCCTAGTATGACCAAAAGGTCCACCCTCGTGTCTTTCATGAAGATGATCTAGTCTTGGTGTATGACCAAGCCCTTGACATATTGGGTCGGGATAAATTTGAACCCTTATGGAAGGGTCCTTACATTGTTAAGCAATGTTAGGGTAAAGGGGCATACATTCTCAAGGGTCTTGAAGGGGAGCTTCTCCCTAACCTTCATAATGTGCTCTACCTAAAGAAAATTTACCTTTGATCAGTTTCTATAGAGAACTTTTGCATTATGTACATAGGTTAGATAGTCTTTTTCATTCAATTTGTAAAATCTACATCTCATCCATTGTCTTCTCATGTCTTTCATATAGACCCTTTGTCTTGCTGCTACATTTGTTTGTCGATGGTGCAAGTCATTATTCGAGGAATCTAGCCTTGAAAACTTCAACCCTTTTTACCCCCATTCATACCCTTGTCCATCAATGGCATTTGTGTTGGACCTGCCGTCAATAACCCAACTAAATATGGTGTTGTGATTAGTTTGTTAGCTGATGCGCTTGACTATCACATCTGTCACCATCATGTTTGTATTGATTCCCAACTTCTCATCATGCAACTGAACGACGTTTATTATGTGTGTCACCCTGGCCTTTTTAAAAAGTACCTACGACTTAAACTTTCGGTGTGCTCATTTGATTCAGTTTCATTTAGTCATGTTCCCAGAAGCCAACATAACTTTGTAGATACCATTGCAAATAATATTCTAGATTGGCATTTAACACATGCATACATAAGAATATAACAATTTGCATTTATTTCCAATCTAGTGTGCTTGAACATCTATAATTCTATTGGTGATTCACATTTGTATTTGCATATAAAAAACTGCATCTGTAATACACACATACACATCTATCTTGTATATAAAATCAAAACTTCATAAAAGTTTTGCATATATTTTGAGTCCACTACTCTAAATACATCTGGCATGCCCATAGCATGCTAAGTACATCAAAAATTGGAGGCATGCAAGCCACCCATGATAATCCTCATTAAATGGAGGATCACTTGCTAGTGGAACCATGCCCCCACTAGAAAGATCTTTGACAACCCGACCGACCATCCTTGATTTCCATAGAAGTGGGAACCACTCAAATGGTACCCCACCACATTATACAACATATCTATCATGCAGGTTGTGCCAACCTCAGTTTGATACACCGGTCAGTAGGTTGTCAAATCGACCTCATAGGTTCTCTAGCAATCCCTCTAGTTCTTCTAACCTTTTGGAACCTCAATAGCCTAGGATCGACAGACCCACCTCTCTCCATGTGAGTTGTCTATCCTATCGCCCTCATCGATGAAATATATACAATTGCATTAAGGAAATCATTAGTATCATATATTGAAACATTCTAATCTATGCAATTAAAGTATATAGATAAATTGATGTTACTTTACTTACTGTCACCTCCCTAGGCTTGACCAACTAGTAATAATAGCTTAGGGTCCCCTTAATAGTTCATACTTGCATACAGATAGACCTCAATGTGTACTAGGAGTTGGTCCAAATGTGAAAATAAATATGCCTGAAACACATTTCTTAGCCCCCCACCTTGCCCTCACCTTAACAGTTGTTCCCAATGTTGCATCTGAGGCTCCTGTGGACCCCCATCACATACACGAACGTGAGGACAGAGTATGGGTATCTGCTAAAAAACGAAGGAACATAGGACTGTCCCAATTGCAAATTTACCTCCTGACACCTATCGATAGGAGGTTAGTGGGCAATTTATCATCGTTAATAACATCTGGGCCCACCCAAAGTAGGTCCCGTCTAATACCCTCTCGGTCAAAAGAATTTTTCCTCTAGATACTTTATGTAGAGAGTGGCTACCCATTATGTGGATCACTTCCATAGTCGTAACTCATGTCTCCAACTACTTTAAGTCTATTAGATGGATAGTGAAATCCTTGACCCTCACACCAGGTATGCAGTGTCTCTCAAGGAATTCCTCTAATCATCTCCCACAAGGAAATATAGGTTGTGTCTCAACCATTACACCAAATGGAGGGAGTCTTGTGTGGAAGTAGATGTCTTGTAGTGTGATCTCGATTTGTTGGCCCTATACCACAAATGCATCTACCTTTAATTTTAGTAGTGAACTATACATGATAGGAGACCCTCTCCTTCTCTCATTAGTGGGTTCTCAACATATTTGAGTAACTCGTAGCGTGCAAGTGCTCCTCTCATTTCTTGGTTCCCTTGAACTTGTACTAAGATATCCTTGAACTCCCTCTCACTCCAAAGTAATATTAACTTGGACATCCTACACAAAACCACATATTCTCAACTATTTTAATCATATTTGTCATCATTTAGGTTTCTACCATATTTCTCCCTAAAAAACAGACCTCCTTGGTAGATTTGGGCCAAAAATATCATTTTTGGCCCATGCAGGAAACACCCATGTTTCTTGCATTGGCCAATGCTCATACTGGGCTAGTTTCTATGGTCCCAATGTAGATACTGACCCCATCTAGTGTGTTGGCCTCAAAATTTTTTCCAAGGGGTTCTTCAAGGTATTTTGGGACCTAAACTAGAAAAGTACTCCTTTGAAAAGGACAAGTAAGCTTAGGCCATCAACTTGAAATTTCCAAATCCCAATTTTGACAAGCTCACCAAGATTTAGGGTCTTCTTCTCTTCTCCATTTTTAGCCTCCACCAAGTGCAACAATGAATTGGAAAATGGAGGGAAAGCCCTTTTTTTATAGAAAAAAACCCTCTTTTTTCTTTTGGCTCATACAAACTCATACAAACTCTAATTGACACTTTGTCTACACTGTTGGAATTGGGTTTTTGAGCTCTTCAATGAGGTGTTCTTAGAATTTTCAGATTTGATACTCCACTAGGAATCCATTTTTCCAAGAAGCATTAAATCATGCTTGTTTATCTGTAAACTACTATGGGTATTCCATTGGACCAATTCATCACAATAGATATTATAATATTATGAAATCTTAGATTATGCAATTTATTTCCTTATATCCCATGATAATTATTACTAGCTTACTACTCAGAGTTATGAAAATAACCAAATACAAAAATGAAATAATAGGTAAATATACACACCATCCACACAATTGAACACAAGATGTATCTTTGGAAACCTGATACGAGAGAAAATCCAATTAGAAGGTGATCCCTATGCTCTGGTCTCTTTTCTTCGGTTATGAAAATGAAAATACAAAGAAAAGGGCACTTACTATGGGGTTTCCTATGACTACTATAGACTCTTCTTCCTACCCTTTTTATGCTCTCAAATCCCACTCCTTGGATGCTTTGCTCAATTATGGAACAAGTACAATACAAAAGAATGGAACCCTTTCTCCTCTTAACGACTCAGTATTTAACATAACCCGATAGTTATCTAGAGTTAGGGTTTTTGCATCCTCAATCCTCAATTAGTGATAAGGTTTTGGACCTTCTAGAATCTTATTGAAGTTTCATACATGGCTAGCCGCACATGTATGAGTAATGGGGGCCAACGTGGAATCCTCTTGTACCATGGTGGCTAACAAGGTAGGTCAACTTGCGGGAGGCATAAATTTTGCATACGAACTTTGATTGAGGTGATGTTTACATTGTTGGAAAGGTCTTGGTGTGTAGAATAACGTCAAGATATTGCAAGCTATTATTACAAAGGTTTGACCCCCCAAAATTCCGTCTAATGCCTCAAAATGGCTCTGGAAAGTTCTATACCCCAAATCTCCAAATTGGGACCTCCCACTTAAATGGGCCCTGTAAGCCAATTTCTCTGATTTTATCACCTATAAAGTACCAAGGTAGATAAAAAATTATATAATGATCCAATATATATCATACCTCCCCGTTTTGGGATGTTTTTGGTCCCCAAAATATTTTGTTGAAAGAGGTGAGGAAATTTTTCCTCTACCTTCTCCCTAGAGTACCATTTTTCCTTTCCCGAGAGTTGTCCTCTCAGCCAAATGTACCAAAGTTCATGCTACCCTTGTCTAGTAGTTATGGAATTCTTCTACAAAACTATATCTTATTCTAACTCTACTTGAGATTCTAGTACTAATTCCTCTATGATAGGTAGGACCCATTCCTCGGTTTCTCGATCCAACATGGAAGGCTCATAGAGTTTCAGATTCTCCACATGCACCACTGAGTAAATTCACATATATGGGGGTAGACTGAGTTTGTAGGTGTTATCACCCACCTTCTCCAATATCTCAAAAGGGCTATACCACAAAGCCTTGGTCTTCTTACCAGGACCTTGTATTATTTCCTTGTTCAGTTGTAACCAAACTCTGTCTCCCACTTTGAATGATTTTTATGTTTTGTGCTAATCATGTCGGGCCTTGTACATTTCCCTTGACTTCTTTAGTGTTTCCCATACTTGCAAATGGGTTCGCCTAATATTTTCAACAAAATTATCTGATTTCAATTCTTCTCTCATGATGCCTTCCCTCACTCCTCCTTGGTGTCCATAAACAACATCCAAGAGTGAAGGTGATAAATATCCAAAGCAAGTTTTAGAAGGGGACTTACCATTAGAAGTATGAACTGCTATGTTATAAAAGTATTGAATGTAGATTATATTTTCATTTCGAGTCTTTGGATGCTTCTAATTATAACCCCTCAAAAGTTGTACCAACACCCAGTTGACTACTTCTATCTACCCATATGTTTGTGGATGGAATGTTGTAGATCTCTTCAACTTAATGGTCCAAAAGGCACCAAGAAATATAGTATCCTTGTATGAGATGATGCTCCTTGGTATCCCAAAGTGTGCCTAGACTTGTTCAAAGAACATGCTACTACATATGGGTTCAATATTCGACAAAACATTTCGATGATAAGGATAAAATTAATCATACTATTGCAAATTACGACATAAGTGTTAAAATTTTAATCATTTTGTTTCCAGGTGCCCCGATATACGTCGTACTTGCGATTGACTTCTACATCCATCGCACTTGCAATGATAGTGTGTTGATTGATCGACGTATATAGATGATTCCAACTACTTGTTTGAAAACGGTTTAACGATCACTGACTTAGTCAACTTTGACATAGTCAACGTTCATCGGAAGACCGACAATGGTTAGTTATTTAGACTATTTTGTTGTAGATGTGACTTTTATAAAATCTTTTTCTACTCATTGTTCATTGCAAGAACTATTAGTCTTTTTTCTATGCGCTACTTGCCTCAGATCCAATTCTTGATCTGCATAGCTTGGATTTTGTACTACGAAGTTTACATATTTTTAATATTTCTTTGTCTCCTTTTAAATAGCCACATTGGATTCCTAACCCTTAGACACTCTTTTATTTGGGGACACAAATCGTTGTCTAGGAAATAGGTATGAACATGTCTACTCAATTTGATTTATTTACTATACGGTTTGTCTTGGTCTAGTTCTCTTTTATTGTTTGATTTTATTACTTGCTTATAGTGAAGCTTTGGAACGTATGTGGTAAACATGTATGGTTTTGATTTCTTGATTAATTGTTGACTACTGTTATAAATCTTTAATAAAGCTATGATGACAATGACTTAATTCTCTAGTACATATGGGGTCAATATTTGATGACATTTGTACGATAAGAATATATTCGTATATTGTACTTATATTTCTTCAGTGGATTTTGTTGTAAATATAGGAAATCCCGATGTGAAGGATTACACCTGAAGAGAGTGAAAGGACGCTTGCTAGGTTAAGGGTGAAATTGGAGCCACAAGGTGATGTGAAATGTTATTTCCCTTCCAATCGATGTAGGAGATTTAATAGAAGAATACTTGTAAGAAAAACA
Organism: Picea engelmannii; assembly: GCA_009831015.1. Taxonomy (NCBI): domain Eukaryota; kingdom Viridiplantae; phylum Streptophyta; class Pinopsida; order Pinales; family Pinaceae; genus Picea; species Picea engelmannii. The sequence continues at coordinate 77,222 of ML832006.1, read as the reverse complement.
GTTGAAAAACAATGTTGGAGGTATGGGAATTGTGAAGGGGGGTATACATATCGTCCCATGGTAAGTTAGTCATTATATATGTCTTTGTATTGATTGTATTTATAAAATTTTCTTTCATTTTAATATTTGTTATATACACTAATGTTATTGATTGTTTGTAATTATAAATATAAATCCTCCTAGGTGTTTGTCGCCAGATAAATATGTGCCTAGTAGTAGTAGAAATACTATTGTACAAAATGTAGAAGATGGTATGGATATTAAAGATCAAGTCAATCCTATGGAAGAAGAAGACACCAATAATGTTGTTGACCCGGATGATGGGACAAACAGATTGATCTAGGACATATTTGCTCCTATCGATGAAGAAAAATTTCATGATATTCATGATGTACCTCTGCTTGAGAAGGCACAACAACCCCTTTATTAAGGCTCAAGAACAAATATTCTCTTTGATATAATGTTGTTGGTGAACTTGAAGGTATTGAATGTAGATTTTAACCTTGTACAATATTTACTGCAAACAAATTTTTAGTAAAAAACAGAAAAGATACAATGGAAAATACAAACATTACACAGAGATTTTTCCCTTGGAAACCCAAATTGGGAAAACCAACATATTCTATATTCATTCATAGTGATACATTGTTTACAATACAATATACATATGGGAGCCAACGACATCCAAAACCCTAACCCAATGACCTGGATTAGTCAACAACCCTAATTCCTTAATTGGAAATAGAAAACCATTGGCAAAAAACCATGTTCCGAAAAACCACCTAAATATGTGACACATTTCCCGAGGCAAAAAAATATAACACTACTACTCGAACAAAGAATATAACACATACCCAACATTGAATAGTTTTTCAAACACTTGTCTCACAAAGATCCTAAGGTATGTAATATAATTCATCTCACATATTATACATAAAGGTCAACTTTATTTTTCTCTATTTTTAGTGTAAATTAAGGTGTAAATTACAAATGCAATACTTATGATTACTATTATTTACATTAACTAGTTATTTTTTATGCTGTAGATTGTTAGGTGAATTTTTCTTGCCACCGTCAAATAATTTACCTCGGACATACTGAGATTTGTGTGCCATTATGAAAGAGATTAGAATGGAGTATCAAGCTATTGATGCATGTCCGAATGATCTTATTATATATTATGGACAATATGCATCGGAAATGAAATGCTCACAATGTCAAATAAGTAGATATCGAACCGATCAAGTAAAAAAAAAGGTGCCTCACAAGGTTCTTCACCATATTCTGATAATTCCATGTTTGCAGTGATTGTTCAAGTGCCAAAGCATAACACAGTTTATGGATTACCATGCATGACACAGAAGTGAAGATGGTGTTCTTCTAATTCCTGCAAATGGTTCTACATTTAGGAACATCATAGAAAGATGGTCAATTTTTAAAGAAGAACCTTGTAATGTTAGGCTTTCATTGGTAGCTAACATTGTCAATCCATTTGGTGAGATCAAGTTTATTTACTCAGTGTGGCCTATTTTTGTTATAAATAATAACCTTCCTCCTTGGATGTCAATAAAGAGGGAACACACAATGTTGG
>ML832006.1:53251-75134 GCA_009831015.1 Picea engelmannii | reverse complement strand
AAAACTGACTTTGAAAGTGTTGGAAATATAACTAAGAAGGAGGGGGGGGGGGTGAATCAGTTATAATATACACTTAAAACTTTTTGTTCTTTTCTGAATCTTTCTAAATTATTATTTAATGTGTTACTGATAACTTAACATGCATAGATAAAAAATATTTGATCCATCACATAGAATACATAGAGACACAGATTTCTCACGAGAAAACCCATAAAGGGAGAAAACCCATAAAGGGAGAAAACCTCTTCTTCTTAGGATGTCAATCAAGCTCCAACTTTCATGTACATCACAGTCTTTGAGCTCCAACTCAAATATGAGGCTACAAACTCTGATAGGAAGCTACAACTTGCAGAGAGCACCAACTCTCAGATTTCTCTAGCACCAACTAGATGGAAGCACCAACTCCCAGGTTTCTCTAACACCCATTAGAAGGAAGCACCAACTCCCCGAATATATTCTAGCACCAACGAAAATTTAGAGGACTGCAATCCTCCCTAGCACCACCCTAGCACCCTTATTGAATCTTGCAAAAATTTACTTACTTCATCTGTCTCTGATATGGTCTGTTATAGCTCCATGACTCTTCAGACTCTTCCAGCTTCTATTCTCTGTTCCGATTCTATCCTCTGTTCTTTCTCCTGCTGCGTACACTCATTCTGTTCAACTTCTCTTTCTTGGTTTTATACTCTGTGTTGCCTCTGCATGCTATACACTGCATCTATGATCTCCACTTCAAGTACTTCTATTCGTCTCTACCTACTCACCGACATCACTCTCAAAGACACACCAACTGTTCTCTATTATGCATTTCATTCACATGTCAAGTCATCTTCCTGATCATCATACAAACTCTTCATCTTCTTTCGCCGTTATTCAAGGTTCTTTGTCTTCTCTGACAGTTATCCGGAGAATCTTTTGTTTCTTTGTCAGTCACAATTCTTTGTCTTCCCTGACAGTTACAATCAGTCGGTTTTGGATCCTTTGGCTCCTAAGCCCCTTCCTTCTAGTGATCGTTGCCTGTGACCTGGGGCCAATCACTTTGGGACTTCACGTTTCAGATCATCTGTCATGAGTCACCCCGACTCTCCCTATTCCCGATCTCCCAAACTCTGAAGTGGATCTTAGCGACGTGCTAGCTCTTCCCATGATATGACCTTGGGCGATGACTTCATGTGACCAAACGACTATGGGTGCATCCATTGGAGGTTTGAGGGCAACCCACTTTTCGCCCCGTAATTCACTACGAGCCTCCATGCATCTTTTCTCCAAAACTGTGGTTTCGATTGTGGTCCACTCAAGAAAAATTAAGACCCGAGCATGTTCTGGGCCGCAATGCGATGGGACCATCGATATCATGATCTTGACGGTGCTCCTCGATGAACGGTTCCGATCTATTGTCTTTTCCTTTCGATCAAGTGACATGTGGCCCTCCAAACCAACGAACGAGATCAATTTTTCCTTTCGGGCTTCGGGAGTCTCGATTCTCAAACTCTACTTGCTCTCGAAGAATTTCACCTGGAGTCCACGATCTAACGACGCACAGTCTTCTCGAATCAACAGTCACAATCCATTCGGGTATTTGGGGTTTGAAAATCTCAACTTTCCAACCTTTCAACCTTCCTTTTCTTTTTCTCGGAGCTGACAATACACCGACGCATGTCCCCTTTGGATAAACAGTCACGATCCTTTCGCGTCTCCAGACTTCATAAATTTCAACTTATGCTATCCTTCCATTGGAGTAGATCGACGGATGAGAATGCTCCCGAAGTGATCTTTCAAATCGGACATCTCGTGTCCACTTCAGGACTTCGAAGCTTTTGTCATTTTCTACTGGTGAAACTCCCGAAGTAAAACTCCTAGAGTGAAGCTCCCGGAGTGACGTCACTTACTTCACTTGATGATGTGTCATGAGCCTAGTAGCTTCCATGTGTCATTTAGATTTTTGATTTGCACATACCTAAAATGTCGAATCAACTTGACACTTGTCATTGTCTCATTGCGCCACGAGTCCTTGCTGACATGGATCCTCATTCACTTCGGGACTTCGGCCTTCCGATATTTCGACTTTTCAAGTCGCCAATTCTTTCGAAGTGAGAATCCCTGAACAATAACCTCCTCACAAGCTTCAGACACTAACTAAACGTTGTTTTTTGATCATGTTTTCAGATCGACGACTTGATCTTTCTGCGATGCTTCTTTTCTAGCTTATCATGTCCTTCCATTTCAAACTAATCTGACGACTGTCGCTTACTCTGGATCCCTGGTTCTCTGGACTTCGGGTTTTTCAAGTCTCAAATTGAAAAATGATCGAAGTGATTTGCTCCGGAGTTGAGGATCATGTGCCACCTGTCAGTCTTGATGATGGACGGTCCCTGCTTACTTCGGGACTTTGACAAGTTTGCTCTCCTACACTTATCCAAAGGCTTATCCTTTGTGCATTTATTTCTGGATCCAACGGCTGTTGATCCTCGACGCCCAGATCCAACGGATCAGATCTGTACCTCTCCTCTGCGCTTCCTTTGGTCACTGGACACTGATCTAACAGTCATCGAGTATTCAAGATTGGTGTTCCAATGACCACTGTCATTCTTCCTCCCAAGATTTTTGATCTCTTTGACTTAGAAGGTTTTCTAAGTGTTCAAAGGTCTCGACCTTTTCTCCTCCTGCGAGTCCATCTCTTGGACCTCGGCTGCACTTCTGGAAAGCACAAAGCACTATCTCTATCTCTTCTGAGCTTTGATTGCTACATACTCTGAAGGTTTGGTTCACTGTCGTTCTTTCCATCAATGAAAAGGACATTCTTCCTGTTAAACATGCCAACAATATCCCCCTTTGGTATTGATGGAAACCCTAAAGGACTGCACTATTCTATTTGGACCTCCAACTGTAGCGTCCAAACCACACCTTTTCTCCCCCTTTGACATCAATGTCAAAGAAAACATGCTCCCCCTGAGCGATTGCAGTATTTTTCGGAGGTATCATATATTTAACCAACACATACTCCCCCTGACCGGATGGACTATTTAACTTGGTAANTGTTCTTTTCTGAATCTTTCTAAATTATTATTTAATGTGTTACTGATAACTTAACATGCATAGATAAAAAATATTTGATCCATCACATAGAATACATAGAGACACATATTTCTCACGAGAAAACCCATAAAGGGATAAAACCTCTTCTTCTTAGGATGTCAATCAAGCTCCAACTTTTATGTACATCACATTCTTTGAGCTCCAACTCAAATATGAGGCTACAAACTCTGATAGGAAGCTACAACTTGCAGGGAGCACCAACTCTCAGATTTCTCTAGCACCAACTAGATGGAAGCACCAACTCCCAGGTTTCTCTAACACCCATTAGAAGGAAGCACCAACTCCCCGAATATATTCTAGCACCAACGAAAATTTAGAGGACTTCAATCCTCCCTAGCACCACCCTACCTCCCTTACTGAATCTTGCAAAAATTTACTTACTTCATCTGTCTCTGATATGGTCTGTTATAGCTCCATGACTCCTCAGACTCTTCCAGCTTCTATTCTCTATTCCGATTCTATCCTCTGTTCTTTCTCCTGCTGCGTACACTCATTCTGTTCAACTTCTCTTTCTTGTTTTTATACTCTGTGTTGCCTCTGCATGCTATACACTGCATCTCTGATCTCCACTTCAAGTATTTCTCTTCATCTCTACCTACTCACCGACATCACTCTCAAAGACACACCAACTGTTCTCTATTATGCATTTCATTCACACGTCAAGTCATCTTCCTGATCATCATACAAACTCTTCATCTTCTTTCACCGTTATTCAAGGTTCTTTGGCTTCTCTGGCAGTGATCCAGAGAATCTTTTGTTTCTTTGTTAGTCGCAATTCTTTGTCTTCTCTGGCAGTTACAATCAGTCGGTTTTGGATCCTTTGGCTCCTAAGCCCCTTCCTTCTAGTGATCGTTGGCTGTGACCTAGGGCCAATCACTTTGGGACTTCACGTTTCAGGTCATCTGTCATGAGTCACCCCGACTCTCCCAATTCCCGATCTCCCAAACTCTGAAGTGGATCTTAGCGACATGCTAGCTCTTCCCATGATATGACCTTGGGCGATGACTTCATGTGACCAAACGACTATGGGTGCATCCATTGGAAGTTTGAGGGCAACCCACTTTTCGCCTCGTAATTCACTACGAGCCTCCATGCGTCTTTTCTCCAAAACTGTGGTTTCGATTGTGGTCCACTCAAGAAAAATTAAGACCCGAGCATGTTATGGGCCTGCAATGCGATGGGACCATTGATCTCATGATCTTGACGGTGCTCCTCGATCAACGGTTATGATCTATTGTCTTTTCCTGCCTTCTTTCCTCCATTCACACACGATCCTTAGTCTCAACGACCAAGTGACATGTGGCCCTCCAAACCAACGAACGAGATCAATTTTTCCTTTCGGGCTTCGGAAGTGTCGTTTCTCAAACTCTGCTTGCTCTCGAAGAATTTCACCTGGATTCCACGATCTAAGGACGCACGGTCTTCTCGAATCAACAGTCACAATCCATTTGGGTATTTGGGGTTTGAAAATCTCAACTTTCCAACCTTTCAACCTTCCTTTTCTTTTTCTCGGAGCTGACAATACACCGACGCGTGTCCCCTTCGGATCAACAATCACGATCCTTTCGCGTCTCCAGACTTCATAAATTTCAACTTCTGCTATCCTTCCATTGGTGTAGATCGACGGATGATAATGCTCCCGAAGTGATCTTTCAAATCGGACGTCTCGTGTCCACTTCAGGACTTCGAATCTTTTTTCATTTTCTACTGCTGAAACTCCCGAAGTAAAACTCCTAGAGTGAAGCTCCCGGAGTGACATCACTTACTTCACTTGATGACGTGTCATGAGCCTAGTAGCTTCCATGTGTCATTCAGATTTGTGATTTGCACATACCTAAAATGTCGAATCAACTTGACACTTGTCATTGTCTCATTACGCCACGTGTCCTTGCTGACATGGATCCTCATTCACTTCGAGACTTCCGCCTTTGGGTATTTCGACTTTTCAAGTCGCCAATTCTTTCGAAGTGAGAATCCCCGAACAATAACCTCCTCACAACCTTCAGACACTAACTAAACGTTGTTTGTTGATCATGTTTTCAGATCGATGACTTGATCTTTCTGTGATGCTTCTTTTCTAGCTTATCCCGTCCTTCCATTTCAAACTAATCTGATGACTGTCGCTTACTCTGGATCCCTGGCTCTCTGGACTTCGGGTTTTTCAAGTCTCAAATTGAAAAATGCTTGAAGTGATTTGCTCCGGAGTTGAGGATCATGTGCCACCTGTCAGTCTTGATGATGGACGGTCCCTGCTTACTTCAGGACTTTGACAAGTTCGCTCTCCTACACTTATCCAAAGGCTTATCCTTTGTGCATTTATTTCTGGATCCAATGACTGTTGACCCTCGATGCCCAGATCCAACGGATCAAATCTGTACCTCTCCTCTGCACTTCCTCTGGTCACTGGACACTGATCTAACAGTCATCGAGTATTCAGGATTGGTGATCCAATGACCACTGTCATTCTTCCTCCCAATATTTTTGATCTCTCTGACTTAGAAGGTTTTCTAAGTGTTCAAAGGTCTCGACCTTTTCTCCTCCTGCGAGTCCATCTCTTGGACCTCGACTGCACTTCTGGAAAGCGCAAAGCGCTATCTCTATCTCTTCTGAGCTTTGATTGCTGCATACTCTGAAGGTTTGGTTCACTGCCGTTCTTTCCATCAATGACAAGCACATTCTTCCTGTTAAACATGCCAACAATATCCCCCTTTGGTATTGATGGAAACCCTAAAGGAATGCACTATTCTATTTGGACCTCCAACTGTAGCATCCAAACCACACCTTTTCTCCCCCTTTGACATCAATGTCAAAGAAAACATGCTCCCCCTGAGCGATTGCAGTATTTTTCGGAGGTATCATATATTTAACCAACACATACTCCCCCTGACCGGATGGACTATTTAACTTGGTAATAGGGCCACGCCCAACTTCTGGCGTAGATACTCAAACTGAGCTTTTGCAAGCGGTTTAGTGAAGATATCAACAATCTGATCTTTAGATGGAATATAATGCAAAGAAACAACAGTGTTGGTCACCTGTTCCCTCAAGAGGTGATACTTGATGGGTATATGCTTTGTCTTGGAGTGAAATACAAGATTATTTGACACACTAATTGCACTAGTATTATTACAATGGATTGGAATTGGTGCATTATACTTTACCTCCAAGTCTGCAAGTGTCTGATTCATCCATAATACTCTGGTACAACAAGTGGCAGTTGCAATGTATTCAGCTTCTGTAGTCGATAAAGAAATGGAACCTTGCTTATTTCTTAACCATACTACAAGAGAATCTCCTAAGAATAATGCACCTCCACTCATGCTTTTCCTTTCATCCACGTAGTTAGCCCAATCAACATCTGAATAATCTGATAGTTGAAAATTCTGGTTTCTAGGATACCATATGCCATAGTTCATTGTTCCTTTCAAGTATCTGAATATTCTTTTGACAACTAACAAATGACTCTATTTAGGTGCAACCTGATACCTTCCTACCATTCCAACAACATGCAGTATGTTTGGATGGGATGCTGTGATGTAGAATAGGGTGCCTATGAAAGACCTATAGGAACTCTGCTTAATATCAGGTGAGTCATCATCCTTGTTTAACTTGCATCTAGTGACCATAGGTGTGCTCATAGGTGTAGAATCTTCCATTTGAAACCTTTTCAACATTTCTCTTAGATATTTCTCTTGAGAAAGAAATAATCCTTCAGGCCTCTAGGTAATTTGCAGACCAAGGAAAAATGATATTTCCCCTATCATAGACATTTCAAATTTAGACTGCATGGCGGAGGCAAACCATTGTACCGACGAAGCATTATTGCTTCCGAAGATAATGTCATCTACATAGACTAGCACAATGAGAAAATCATTACCCTCTGTTTTGATATATAGATTGATGTCAATTGTTCCTCTCTTGAATCCTTTGTCTTGAAGATACTTATCCAGTCTGTAATACTAGGCACAAGAATCTTGTTTCAACCCATATAAGGCTTTCTTCAGCTTGCAGTCAAAGTCAGGGTTATCTGACAGTTGGAAACCCTTTGGTTGTTCCATATAGACTTCTTCTTTTAGATCTCCATTTAGAAAAGATGACTTGACATTCATTTGATAGATTTTAAACTGGTTATGACAAGCATATGCAAGAAACATTCTAATAGCTTCTAATATTTCTATGAGCGCAAATGTTTCATCAAAGTCCAATCCTTCTATTTGAGCATATCCTTTGCATACCAATCTAGCCTTATTTCTTAGAATATTTCCTTGCTCATTCATCTTACTTTTGTAGACCCATTTGGATCCTATTACATTTTTATTTGCTGGCCTAGGAACGAGTTTCCAAGTGTCATTATTTTCAATCTGGTCCAGTTCCTTATTCATTGATTTTAACCAATTTACATATTCACTGGCTTCATTGAAGTTCTTGGTTTCCACCATGGATATTAAGGCTATATGTGATTGCTTGGTGTCTTTTATTATCCTCCTCCTGGTTTGTACACCTTTGTCTTTCTCACCAATTATTTGACTTTCAGGATGATTCTTTTGAGTAATTATGGAGGAAGGATTTGATGTTGATTGCTGTCCTGACTTGTCTTTTCCGGGTGTCTCTTCTTCACCTGATTCATCATCTTCTTGTGACTCTGGGGTTTGTTGTTCTTCATTTTCATTATTCTCATCATCTTTTTCATTTGGCTTAGTGCTTATTCTCTGTTGATCTTTTACAGGAGCTTCTTCATCAATTCGAACATCAATACAATCTACTAATTTATGCATTCTTTTGTTAAAGCATTTGTATCCTTTACTGTTCTTTGCATATCCTAAGAAGATACCTTCATCATCTCTACTATCAAATTTTCCCAGATTATTATCATTATTTTTTATGTAGCATTTACTTCCAAATACTTTGAAGTGCTTAATGGATGGAGGTCGACCAAACCACAACTCATGTGGAGTTTTATCACTATTCGGCCTTAGATGTGCTTTGTTCATAATATGAACAGCTGTGTGAACAACCTCCACCCAGAAGGTTTGTGAAATGTCCCTTTCATTCATCATAGCCCTTTCCATCTGCTGAATTGATCTGTTTTGGCGTTCTACAACTCCATTTTGTTGAGGAGTACCTGGGATAGTATATTCTCTTTTAATTCCATGTCTATCACATAATTATTTGAAATATCTTGAAAAAAATTCTCCTCCTCTGTTTGAGCGAATTGCCTTTAACTTTCTTCCTGTCTGATTCTCGGCTAATGCCTTAAACATTTTGAACTTCTCAAACGTATGAGATTTTTCTCTCAGAAAGGCAACCCACGTACGTCTGGAGAAGTCATCAATGACTAGCATAAAATAACGTTCTCCTCCAGTTCCTTCTTTTCGCGATGGTCCACACAGATCCATATGAACAAGTTGAAGTGATTTCTCTGAAGATGTGAAACTCTTCGATTTGAATTGAGTACGAGTCAAATTCCCCATTTGGCAGGACTTGCATACATAGTTATTAGGCTTAGATATTTTTGGAAGGTCTTTCACAACACCTTCATTATTCAATTTGACAATATGATCAAAATTTAGGTGTCCAAGTCTTTTGTGCCATAACCAACTTTCATCAATTTTGCTTAAATGACATTTCTCCTTATCTTCCTTCAGAACATATACATTGTTTTTGGTTCTAACCCCTTTTGCAAGCAACTCTCTTGTGTTTACTGTCTTTATTTTACAATTCTTGGCAGTGAAAGTGACTTCACATCCTCTGTCACATATCTAACTGACACTAAGAGGATTATGCTTTAAACCATCAACAAATAATACATATTGATCTTTTCTTCTTCCATTATTTAAGCTTACTAGAACTTTACCTCTGATCTTTCTTGGAGCACCATTTCCAAAGGTCACACTTCCTGATTTATTTTCCTTGAGTGATAGGAACTTACTTTTGTCACCTGTCATATGACTGGAGCATCCGCTGTCAATATACCAAGAGTCTTTTTTTCTTTGAGCTGACAACACCAATCCACACTTGTTATTTTCATTCTTCTTCCAAACCTTGATGTTTTCAACTTTGTGATTTGAATATGGATTATAGTTCTTTAAGCGACAGTCTGCAGCTTTATGTCCATAATTATGGCAGATGTAACGTTCTGGTTCATTGAACAAAGGATCATAACGATTGTTATGCTTACTTTGCGTCTTTTTCCCAGCCATCACATGATTTGCAGTATGTGGTTGTTTGTAACTTGGCTGTCTCATTATTTGTTGAGACAAGTATTTATTCCTTGGTTGTCTTGATTGCTCATGTCTAAATCTTAGAGAACAATTTACAACTTTGTGGCCAAAGTTAGAGCAATAAAAACAATATCCATAGAAAAAATCTTTGTACCTGGAAAATGGATGTCCTCTTTGAGCAGGTTGATTTCTTCCATGCTGATGATTTTCTTGAGTAGAGAGTGTATTATTTCTTTGTTCTTTAGATTCAGTTCAGGTATCTTTTCCTTCACTCCTCCTTGGTGGTTGATTCTCTTCCTTTGTTTCTGCAGGTTTGTTGTTGTCAGTAGTTGTAGATTTGACAAACTTGATGGATTATTTGTTGCTTGGCTAACCACTACTTGATCCCTCTTCATAACCAAAACCAGTTTTCAACTTTGAATTTTTTTGCTGATTCAGAATGGAGGCTAATCCTTCTGAGGCTTTAATACTTGTCAGATTATGATGATATAAGGCTTGAAATTTCTCTAGATATGTTCTGACAGTCACTACTTCAGCTTCCAAATTTTCACCTTTTGTTTCAGCTTCCTTCAATTGTTGTTTGAGGATGTCTTCAATCTTATTAGCTTCTTCTAACTTAACCTTCATCATATTAATTTCTTCAGATGGTTCCTTGCATGTTTTCTTATACCTGAGCAATAACTATTTTTGTTTTGTTTTCTTTTCTCTGAGTCTCTCAATCTCTTCCATGGCACTAACAAGTTCTCCTTCAAGATCTACTTCTGCTTCACAGTTAGCGAACTCACTTCCTGTATCTTCCATGTTTATATCTTCTAATGCTATTAGCATGATATAATTTATTTTATCTTCAATAGAAGAGTCACTTCTTTCATCATCCGAGGGATCATCATAATTGTTTACACAAAGGCTTTTCTTCTTAAAATTATTCTCTTTATAGACCTTTTTGTGTTTGTGCTTCTCTTCATCGTCATATGTCTAATCCTTTGTTTTGTGAGGATACTTAGATGCAAAATGACCTATCTTACCACAGTTGAAACATTTGAAAGGCAATTTACCTTTGTATTTGCTTGATCCTTTCTTCAGTCTTCTCACAAAATTTGCTTCAATCTCATCTATATCGGAGTCTGTGTTTTTCTCTACTTTAAAAGATGCCTCTCTTGTAGTGGATTTACTTTTGGTGATTCTCATTTCATAAGCAGTTAGGGTTCCAAGAAGTTGATCTAGTGTCAACGTTTTGAGATTAGCTATTTCCTCTATAGAAAAGACCTTTGAGTTAAATATATCAAGAAGGGATCTTAATATTTTCTGGATTAGAAAAGAATCAGCTATTGTTTCACCTAGCCCTTTCATAGTGTTGACAAGTTCTTCTATACATAATAAGAACTTACTGATAGTTTCATCTTCATACATCTTTAACTACTCAAACTTCATTCCGTGAGTCTGAAGTTTTGCGTCTTTCACTTTTTCATCACCTTCATAACTACTTATCAACTTGTCCCACATAACTTTTGCCGAGTCACAGTGCATGAATTTGACAAATTCTGCTTCTGCAAGCCCACTCAGAATAACATTCATAGCTTTAGTGTTGAAGCCAAATTCTAGCTTGTCATCCTTATTAGCTAGTACAATTGGCTTTACATAACCAGTCTCTACTACATCCCAGACATCTGCACCTAAAGCCATTATGTAGGTTCTCATCCTAACTTTCTAGAAGGCAAAGTTTGTTCCATTGAACAGGGGGCCCTTATTGGTTGAAGTTCCTCCATGACTTGTCATGTTTAAGCTTACTGATCTACCTTTAAATAAAAGGAACTAACTCTGATACCAATTGTTGGAAATATAACTGAGAGGGGTGGGTGAATCAGTTATAATAAATGATTAATTTTTTTTGTTCTTTTTTGAATCTTTCTAAATTATTATTTAATGTGTTACTGATAACTTAACATGCATAGATAAAAAATATTTGATCCATCACACAAAATACATAGAGACACAGATTTCTCATGAGGAAACCCATAAAGGGAGAGAACCTCTTCTTCTTAGGATGTCAATCAAGCTCCAACTTTCATGTACATCACAGTCTTTGAGCTCCAACTCAAATACGAGGCTACAACCTATGATAGCAAGATACAACTTGCAGAGAGAACCATCTCTCATATTTATCTAGCACCAACTAGATGGAAGCACCAACTCCCAAGTTTTTCTAGCACCCACTAGAAAAAAGCACCAACTCCCCAAATATCTTCTAGCACCAACTAGAATTTAGAGGATTGCAATCCTCCCTAGCACCACCTTACCACCCTGATTGAATCTTGCAAAACTTTACTTACTTGCTCTGTCTCTGATATGGTATGTTACAGCTCCATGACTCCTCGGCCTCTTCCAACTTCTATTCTCTGTTCTGCTTCTATCCTCTATTCTTTCTCCTCCTACGCACACTCATTCTGCTCAACTTCTCTTTCTTGGTTTTATACTCTGTGCTGCCTCTGCATGCTATACAATGCATCTCTGATCTCGACTTTAGGTACTTCTCTTCGTCTCTTCCTACTCAATAGAATCACTCTCAAAGACACACCAACTGTTCTCTATTATGCATTTAATTCACACGTCAAGTCATCTGCCTAATCATCATACAAACTCTTCATATTCTCTGGCCATTATTCAAGGTTATTTGGCTTCTCTTGCAGTTATCTTGAGAATCTTTTGTTTCTTTGTCAGTCGTAATTCTTCGTCTTCTCTGGCAGTTACAGTCAGTCGGTTTTGGCTCCTTTGGCTCCTAAGCCCCTTCCTTCTCGTGACCGCTGTCTGTGACCTGGGGCCAATCACTTCAAAACTTCACGTTTCGGGTCATCTGTCGTGAGTCACCCCGACTCTCCCAACTCCCGATCTCCCGAACTTCGAAGTGGAGCTTAGTGATGTGATAGCTCTTCCCTTGATATGGCCGTGGGCGATGAGTTCATGTGACCACGCGATTGTAGGCATGTCCATTGGCAGTTTGAGGGAAACCCGCTTTTCTCCCTGCAATTCACTACGAGCCTCCACGCTTCCTTTCTCCAAAACCGTGGTTTCGATTGCGGTCCGCTCAAGAAAAATTAAGACTAGAGCATGTTCTGGCCCCACAATGCAATGGGATCATCGATATCATGATCTTGACAGTGCTCCTTGATTAACGGTTTTGATATATTGTCTTTTCCTGCCTTCTTTCCTTCGTCCACGCACGATCCTTAGTCTTAATGACCAAGTGACATGTGGCCCTCCAAACCAACATACGAGATCAATTTCATCTTTCGGGCTTCGGGAGTCTCGATTCTCAAACTCTGCTTGCTCTCAGAGCATTTCACCCAGGATCCATGATCTAACGACACGTGGTCTTCTCGAATCAATGGTCACAATCCCTTCGGGTATTTGGGGTTAAGAAATCTCAACTTTCCAACCTTTCAACCTTCCTTTGCTTTTTCCCGTAGCTGAAAATCCACCAACGCGTGTCCCCTTCGGATCAACGGTCACGATCCTTCTCCGGACTTCAGAGATTTCAACTTACGCTATCCTTCCACTGGAGTAGATTGATGAATGAGAATTCTCTCGAAGTGATCTTTTACATCGGACGTCTCGTGTCCATTTCAGGACTTTGAAGCTTTTTTCATTTGCTAGTGGTGAAACTCTCGAAGTAAAACTCCCAGAGTGAAGCTCCCGGAGTGACATCACGTACTTACGTCACTTGATGATGTGTCATGAGCCTAGTAGCTACCACATGTCACTCAGATTTATGATTTGCACGTACCTGAAATGCCGAATCAACTTGATACTTGTCATTGCCTCATTGCGCCATGTGTCCTTGCTGATGTGGATCTTCATTCACTTTGGGACTTTGGGTATTTCGAATTTTCAAGTCGCCAATTCTTCTGAAGTGGGAATCTTCGAACAATAACCTCCTCGCAACTTTTAGACCCGAACTATATGTTGTTCATCGATCATGTTCTCAAATTGATTGCTCGATCTTTCTGCGATGCTGCTTTTATAGCTTATCCCGTCCTTCCACTTCAAACTAATCTGACGACTGTTGCTTACTCCAGCTCTCCAGCTCTCCGGACTTCGGGTTTTTCAAGTCTCAAACTAAAAAATCCTCGAAGTGATTTTCTTCGGAGTTGAGGATCGTGTGCCACCTGTCAGTCTTAACGATGGATGGTCCCTGCTTACTTTGGGACTTCATGAATTTGACAAGTCCGCTCTCCTACACTCATCCAAAGGCTTATTCTTTGTGCATTTATTTCTAGATCCAACGACTGCTGATCCTCGACACTCAGATCCAATGGATCAGATCTATACTTCTCCTCTGCGCTTCCTCTGGTCACTGGATGCTGATCTAACGATCATTGGGGACTCGGGATTGGTGATCCAATGACCACTTCCATTCTTCCTCCTGATCTTTTTGATCTCTCTGACTTAGAAGGTTTTCTAAGTGTTCAAATATCTCGACCTTTGCTCCTCCTGTGACTCCATCTCTTGGACCTCGACTGCACTTCTGGAAAGCACAAAGCGCTATGTCTATATCTTCTGAGCTTTGATTGCTGCATACTCTCAAGGTTTGGTTCGCTGTTGTTCTTGCCATCAATGACAAACACATTCTTCCTGTTAAACATGCCAACAGAAAGTGTAGATGTCCAAATCTTGTATGCCAAAACCATAGTTTCATTGGGGTGGATGCACTTTGTGCATAAGATTGGATCAAATTTGTAGTAAGGGGAAACATTCTATTCCTAGCCATGTGGACTTCATAAATCAATTGTCTGTTGGGGGTTTTGTCATATATCCTACATGATGCTCCTTCAAAAATCACCTTATAGCCATGTTCAATTAGTTGTCCTACACTTAATAGATTATGTTTCATATCTGGAACATGATAGACATTGTTTATGTCTTTCTTTACATTTTGTTTAGTAAAAATAAGTACAGTTCCTTTTCCTTGAACTTTGACTAAGGAATCATTTCCAATTGTAATATCAGATGAAATAGAAGAATCAATGCATGGAAGTAAATCTTTGTTACCTGTCATGTAATTGCTGCATCCACTGTCCAACAACCAGAGATCTTTATGTTGTTCTTCAGTCTTGTGGCATGAGAGAAACATACAATCTGAGGTTTCTCCTTCATGATTTGAGACATGTGCTCTTTCTAAGAGCTGATCTACTTACTTCTTCTGACATTCAGATCCATAGTGCCCATACTTTTTGTAGTAATAACATTGTATGCTTGATTTGTCATTTGATCTTCTCCCTCTGCCTCTTTGAGGCTGGAACTTCTGATTCTGGTTCTATTGTCTGTAACCTTCACTTTAGTGATTGTTACTTGGACTTCTCCCTCTTCCTCGGTGACCTCTACCTCTGCCTCTGTCTCTCCCTCTGTTGAAATAGAATTGAGTCTTGAAGGCGTTGGTTATTGACTCATCTTTGAGATGTAGTCTGGTCTCATGTGTCAATAGAGAGCCCATTAATTCATCTGTTGAAAAATTTGACAGATCCCTGAATTCAAGGATGGCTGTAACATCCATTTTGAATTTCTTTAGTAGAATTATGAGGAATTCTCAATGATTCTTTGATCAGGGATGGATTCACCAGTCAATTTGATATGGTTTACAATTCCCATGAATTTGGTCAGAAATTGATCAATGTTTTTAGACTCTGTCATTTTTAAAGTCTCAAATTGCGTTCTCAAGGTCTACAACTTGACTATATTGAACCTGTCATTTCCTTGGTAAGATGATTTAAAGATGTCCCGGGCCTGTTTTTAAGTAACAACACCTACGATTTTTGAGAAAATCAAGTCATCCATTGAGTTTTGAATTCATAATTTTGCCTTATTCTCTCGGTTCCTCTGTGTTTCCTAAGCAGTTCTCTATTGATTGGTCATGGTAGAAAGGTCTGCTGGATTGGTTTCCACATAGCCAAGATCCATTGGATCCCAACACTCTTGTGCTTGCAAGAAGGATCTCATTCTAAGAGACCAAAACTCATAGTTCTTTCCAAGAAGAATCGGTCCTTGTGTTGGCCCTAAATTGCTAGAGGTGGCCATCTTGAAAAAATTGAGCAAAAAAATTGTTAGAGATTTTCGTGCTTACTTGTTTCCAATGCGTAAAACTAGGTCCATGAAATCCTCTGTGTGACTTCGGGCCGAAAAACACAGGGTAGACCACTTCTGTAGCTTCGATTTGGCTGGATCTGACTATCCGAGCACGAGATCTATGGAATATGAGTTATGAGCTCTGTTCTTTAGGAACTGTAGCCCCTCTAATGGTGGAATTGGGCTAACTAAGTTTACTCAAGAGCCAAAATTTTTTTGAAGTTTAGCTTCTCATGTGATCGGGGGCTGAAAACCAGGCGCTTCGGGCTTTTGGGCTTCGGGCGTTTCGACATGTGAAGGTCTCAATTCCTCCGAATAGCCGAACTGCTGCAAAGATCAAGGATCCTCGTTGATTTGAGATCAATGGTCCACAATTACTTCAGGAGTTCGTGCCTTCGGGCCTTCAGGGCTCTGATCGATATTTCTTTCTTACCTTGCAATCCTCCGAACTCGCGAACCTCCGAACAAGGGAAGAGATCGACTGTCTCAATTACCTATCAAGATCTACGACTCAAAATTACTTCAGGACTTCGAGCTTCAAAGATATTTCACCGCTCGCAAGCACACTACTTGCGAAGTGTCGAAGTGGCGAACTGTCCGGGGAGAGGTAAATCCAACGGTCTTTAGGCCTCTACAAACGAATGACAAAGATCTTCTTTGGAACTCTGACGTTTGGGAGTTTCCGTTTGATAATACGTGCTGAACTCCAGAGTGCGAATATCTGAAGTGCGAGATCAACCTACACATGTCCTTTTGATTGGACGACTGATATTTTTTTCGGCCTTCTTTTGATTCGGGGGTTCTGGCGACACTTCACCATGTTTTCTCCGAACCGCGAACTAGTGAAGTGGAAGATCCTTCGTCCACGTGTCTTCGTCGATGGATAATCCAGATGAACTTCAGAAAACTGACCCTTCGACGATTCTGGCTCCCTCACACTTCTTAAGCCTTCGAAATGCTCAAATGTCGAAGTGTGGGATCATATGACACATGTCCCTTATGGCTCCAACGGTCTAGATCTACTTCATGCCTTTGGACTTCGGGACTTTGATAACCTTCTTTTGCCATTCTTTCCGAATAGTGAACGAATGAATTGTTGATCAAACGCCACACATCCACTTAAGATCAATGGTCTGTATCTACTCTGGCTCATCGAAGCTTCGATCCTTCAAGAGTTCTCTCCTCAGCTTCTGCTCAAATTCTACTTGCTTCCTCCCGGAGTATGAGATCGTCTGACATGTGTCCATTGCTTGAAGATCAACGACCTCGAGTGATTGCAGAAACTCAACTTTCTCACTCTTTAATTTCCTTCCCGATCTCCACAAAGCGAAGATGCTCATCCATAGTGGGATCGATATCCACCGTTTATTTGTTGATCTAGAAAGATCAACGATCCCGAGGGATTGCGGGCTCACAACTTGCACAGCCTTTAATTTCTCTCCCGATCTCCGCAATGCGAAGATGCTCCTTCGTAGTAGGATCAATATCCACCATTGATCAGTTGATCTAGAAATATCAACAATCTTGAGGGATTACAGTCTCACAACTTGCTCACACTGTAATTTTATTCTCGATCCCCAAAATGGCTCCCCACCTTTGATCTCTCTTCAAAGAGATCTGACGGTCGTGACTTAATCTTTGCTTGATCTGGCGACTTATCTTGCTCTCGCCCAGATCTAACGACTGGAATTTTTTTTTTGCCTCTTATGCGCATTCCTCATCCTTTCTAAGCTTGATCAAAGTCTCGGATCTGTTCCTGCGATCGATACTACGACTGATGTAGCTTATCCTCTGTTGCTTCTTGCAACTTCTTCAAAAAGAGGGATTCCACAAATCTTTAAATGTGAAAGAATTTCACGAACTCTTTAAATGCTTACGAATCTTTAAGTGTTTCATCCTTTTGCAGCTCTGCTTCCTCGCACTTGTTGTCTCCAACGATATTTTGAGTGTACTGCGGACTGATCTCCAAGATTTGTGAAGAATCTTATGTCCCGTGCTTTGGTCTGCGAGACAATGTAATCTATGCGCTCTTCTTCTTAGGATCGGGATGCTCTCCAGAAACTGTGAAGAGGCTTACGTCCTGGGCTCTGATACCATGAAGAAATGAGAAGTAGAGAAGATAATACAGAGAGGATGAAATTGGAAACAAGAATGAGCAGAGAACAATTCATTAAGGGAAAATAGCTGAGCTAAATAAGCTTCAACAAATCAAGAAAATCAAGAAACAATCGTACAACTAGCCAGGACAATTGGTAGTGTACAGTCACATACTATTGAAGTTACATATATAATTAATAGCAGGTTCCTTCACACAATTTCCCTCTCACTCCTGTCCTTTCTGAACAATTGGCTTTAATACCATGACAAAGCAATTGTGATCAGTCACTCTTACTTCAGGTTTCTTCCTCAACTATAACTACAACAATGAACTTCACAAAAAAAACACACTAATAAAGAAAACAAATATATAGTTGAAGAAGAGACACTCACTCATGCAGACGCACGCCACAAAATTTCTTTCCATTAGCTTAAATTTATAGGTTACTTACCTTGATCAAGACAGAAATCATATCTAATTATAATATCCTAAACAAGGAGCAAATCTCCAAGATCCAATAAACTGTTAAATAACAACAACCAACTCTCTACGTAGAGAAAACAATCTCAACCAAATGCTAAATAAAAACTCACAACTCACTCAAGCACTATTCTCAAATTTTCTAACACCAAGATGGTATCAAAAATCTGATCACATAGCTTGTCATGGTGTCCCTCATTGACATACTCCAATTTGAAGAGAAAGGTGCCTATCTAAAACAAAAAAGGCACATCAAAGGATCAACAGGCATGAAAACATATGACCAAACACTTTGCTTTATATGCAATAATAACCATTTAATATAAACTGGTAAGCAACATATCGTTAGCCAGAAAGAATACAAGTATACTACATAATAATAACAACTAGGATTACATAATTCCAAGTGTACACACAAAAGCCTTTATGAAAGTTGTTCATTGCATGGACCTCCTCCTTATCACTAGAAAATATTACCAGGAAAAGAAATTCATATGGAGAAGTTGTTGTAGATCAAAAGTTTGGATGAAATTGACATTAACTACAATTCTAGTTGAAGCTTATTGAAAAATCATGTTGATTATTTGGATAAATATTTGGGTAAAGCCCAACCAATCCACCATTTTGAGACATCTTGATTCTTCATATACTATGTTTGTGATATGCTAGGATGTAAGACCAAAAGATGTGTTATAGTGTCTAACGAGAAAAGGTGTCTTAAATTGGATATTTCTCTTGGGGAAGATGTGAAACTTGGTTTGAACAGAGTTGTAAAAGAATTAAATGTCTGCAAGAACTTGTCCATGGCAGGCAAGGTGTACGTATTCAATAAAGAGTTAATCAATAGAGTTAACCGGTATACATATATGTTGTTAAGCATGTATGTTCCCCTCTAAAGATGGTTATGATAGCCTCATCCATCTTGTAATTTGCTTCCTTTGGACATGTTATCACAAAATCTAGCACTTGTGCAAATCCTTCACAAGATACTTAACTAGTGTAACATATGGAAGTAAATGACACTCTCACCTAAGAAATTACTTCTTTCATTTTAGTGAAGGATATAGATCCAACACAAGGAAGGCTTCCCTAACAACCTCAAGGGATCCTATAACAAGTTAAGGGAAAGTCTATGCCCCCCCCCTTATTGGATTCTTGATTAGCTAGGGTTGAGTTAAGGGCAAGGTCAAAGTGAGTAAGACAAGGTTATTAAATACATGAGTGTCCAAGGTGTTATTAAGACAATTGATGATGTTATCTAAGCTAATAAAGTGAATTAAATGCCCTGAAGCACTAGCTATCAAAAGAAAAATGAAAGATGAAATAAACTTGCAATGAAAGACTAGATTTTTAAACATGTAACAAGTTTATAACAACAGAAAATACCAGCACTAAAATCAGCAAGAAAGTGAATGGAGATATTCCAAATAACAATGAAAAGACTTGTAAACCATTCACCAATGATTGTATGAAGTAAAGAACATGAAAACATGTTAATTGAGTGCAACATGACAAGCCCTAATGGCTAAAAATAATGATTATTGCAGCAATGGCTATGTTAGAGAAGATTTCAAACAATTAATGCAAAGCATTAGACTATAAATGCTATGGAATGAAGACGCAAAATCCTAAAGATACCACAAATCGTTCCTTAGGGTTTCTAACAAGAATAGTTCAAGGAAACAAGATAACATGCAACTATTAACCATCTAATAGAGAATTCACCAAAATATACCAAGAAAAACACTTAAACTTCGAAAGAACACTTATTATGTCAAGTCACTATGCATGAGGAAACCCTAATTTCATGAAAATCCATCAAAACAAGGGAAATCATCCACAATATCACTCTAAAAGTGCACATAAGAGCTCCATGATGAGAAGAGAAGATAAGAAGACAAGTAGTGATGATACTCCACACATGTGAGTTGTGTTTTGACAAATGAGGAGCGCTATCCTTTTTATATGAGGCAACCCTAGCGCTATAAACCCTCAAAAGCCCCTAAAACATAAAATATCTATTATACAAGTTGGATAGGTCATGGTCGACCCCCAAAATAGCCACAATCATGAAGATATAACAAAGATACATCAAAACATCCCCCCCAAAAGGTGACAAGTGTGGTGTAGAAGCCTCCAAAGGCCATGACTTCATGCTCTAAAGGTGAAAAGGTGCCTCCAAAGGCCACACCCCTCCATGAAAAGGTGAAAGTTGTTGGGTTTTTATATTCTTTGCAGTGAAAGTTGAAGGTTGAGTTGGATTGACTGGGAAAAGTTGAAGTCGAAGTAATCGAAAACAAGTTAAATAGGTCAACCGACAAGAGTTCGACATGCATTCATGTGGCAATTGATTGAAGACCGAATAAAGTTTAACTGGTAGTCTACTGATAATTTGACTGGAACTTGACTGTAATAGATTCCTGAGATTCACAATATTTGTAGCCAATGATCTACGTGGTTCTGTAACCATTTTTGGGTGCCTTTATTTAGGGTTTTTCCTACTGTAAATCCTATAAATAAGGCATGTTGTATTTGTATTATGTTGATCTTCATGCTAATATTTAGTAGTAGGTTGTTGGTCATGTAGATGTAAACCGAATTGGCTACGGGGTTGTCCTTGTGTAAAGAAAGAGGGTATGATGTCGATTGTGTCTTAGCTGTGGACCAAATCTAGGCATGTAATCTTTTATTTTGAATGAATAAGGCAACAAGAGAGCAAGATGCTCAAGGAATGTTGGTTTTCCCGTTTTGGTTTCCAGGGTAAAATCTTTGTGTACTGTGTGTTTTCTTTGTCATTTGTTTCCTAAGCTTAAATATGTTTTCCTCTCTTTTGTTAGGTTTAGCATGGAAGTATAATTTCCTAACATGTGGTATAAAATCTTGGTTTAATAACCTTGGATTTGAGATAAACCCTAGGGCCATTAAGACTCGTAAGTTAGATATCTTTAAAGTTGTACTTAAAGAATCTCAAGTAGCTCAAAAATAGAGATCGAAAAATTCAATGGCTAGAATTTTGAGCTTTGGAAGCTTAAAATTGAAGATCTCCTCGTAGATCGGTAAAAATGGGCAATTGTTTGTCGAGGTACCATTCTGACAGATATGTCGAGTGAAGAATGGGAAAAAATCAAGAGAAGGGAAAGGAGTATGATTTGATTGTGTCTTGCAGATTCAATGTTGTTGAATGTCTCAAGTGAAGATTCGGCGAAGAAATTGTGGGACAAGTTGGGAAGCTTGTACTAGTCGAAATCTATGGTAAATAAGTTGTTCCTTAGAAAGAAACTATATATTACGAGGATGAGTGAGGGAAGTTCAGTAACTGATCATTTAAATGCGTTTAATACCATGATAATCCAATTATATTCTGTGGATATCAAAATCATTGAGGAGGAGAAATGTATTAGCCTATTATGTTCTTTGTCAGACTCTTGGGATAACTTAGTCATGGCTATAGGGCGTAATTCAACCACATTAGCGCTAGAATACATGGTTGCATCTCTACTGTCAAAATAAATGAAAACGAAGAACATGGAAACATCGACCAAAGATTATTTAATGGTGAGAGGTCGATCGATTGACAAAGATAAAAGAAAATTCTCCAGTAGAAATTCTAAGTCAAAGAGTAGATCTAAATCCCCTATTTAGTCGATGAGAAGATGCTGGAAATGCAGTAAAGTTGGGAATTATAAAAGGGAATGCATTTCAAAGGAAATGGAATTTAGTACAGGATCCAATGAGAAGCAGTCGATTGAGATAAAGACTACTCTAGACAAAGGAGGCGATGTGTATCTAGCATTGACCAGTACACAATTAGATCGATATGTTTGGTTGATCTACTCAAGAGAATCCTATCATATGACACACATAGAGAATG
>ML832006.1:15588-28065 GCA_009831015.1 Picea engelmannii | reverse complement strand
AAATAGAACAAATGTACAATATGAGATGATTTTTAAAATTAAGTCTCCTTGGTATATATAGGAGACAAAGGTTACGATTACAATTAAAGGGTCTAGCCAACCGATGCTAACATAATGATAGAAATGTAATAACTCAATATCTAGGGTTCTATCTAGGGATTAACATCTTTTAGCATTGGGGCTATATAATTTTGAGCAAGTGTTGAATTAAGATTGTTAGATAGCTTATGTTTGGTATTACCATACTGACTAGAATGACTACAACATTTTTTTAATACAAAGTATACCCGTTTCTGTTTTTTAAAAACATTCTCATGCACTCAAAACACAAAAAAAACTTCTCATTTTTACCATTTCATTTCCAATAGTGAAAGGACAAACAATGCAACAGTGAAAAGACAAATGGTGCAGTAGTGAATGAAGAAACAATGTAGCATTAAAGGGAGATACAGTCCATTAGTGAGAGATGTTGATGCTCATTTTATGCTGCAAATTTGTGGGAAATGATGGAAAATGAAGTGAAGTGGACCACTACTTTTGGAGATCAAATATCCCATTGCAAGTGAATTTTCTTAGCATTGTAAGCAAATTTCAATGTTGAAATTACATTTCTAGATTTCTCTTCTCCCTCAATCTTTCCCCCTTGGCAACCCTCTGCACAACCTCTATGCCCTCCTTGCTCACTTCTTCACCATGCGACGCAGGTCCAGGGATCCCTGTACCTGCCCAACCTGTGCTCTGGAAGATATGAAGGATCAATTTCAAGGTCTGTAGATTGAGTGCCGACACATGGAGGACCATTTAGATTCCAGACATTGGGAATTGCAATAGGAAAATCGAGCAATTCGGGATAACGTGGCCAAGGTCCAAAATCAAATGCAACGACTGGAGCTTAGACATAACTAGGAAATGGCCATCGTACTCAGGGGATTCAACCACAACATGAGGCAAATAGGAGAAGTCAATCAACGCGCAGGCAATTCTCAACAACAAGCCCTCTCAACAGGCACAGATGAATCCTGGATTCCTTCAACTTTTCACTCGACGACCAACAATGATCAACATGTTCCAATGGCTCCTGGCTTCTTTGATCGCATCTGGGAAGGAGATAATCAAGCTCAGAATCAAGGGGAAGTGACCCAAGCAGAGGAGAACCGCACACCATATCAGGACGATCCAGGCTCACCCCACACTTAGCCCAGGTCCTCCATGAATTGAAAATTTCTGTTTTTTCTGAATAACTTCATAGCCATTTTCACATGGCAAGTTTGTAGTCCACATAGCACAATGGCCAATCTCCATTCTGGCATAAAAAGGCCTGTTTGTAATCTCGACATTAGCATAAGGATTGATCCTCACAGCCTGTACATTTTTGTAATTATGGCAATTTTTGATAATATATAAAAACAATCGTTTCTGTTAAAGAAAACATACTATGGATAGGTCTATTATGTGTGGATTTTGGAAATGATGAGCCTTTGTTAAAAAGGTAATGTAAAAATTTTCTGTTATTAAATAAAAATTGAAATTGTTGAAAAACTATTGAAGGTGTTTCCAATGCAGATTATGATGCATGAGAGGGGATGATGAGGGGAACCAATAATGGTTGATATGACCCCTACTAGACCAGTACTCAGTTGGATTTAACATGTCCAGACCCAGAAAAATCCTTTGTCCTAGAGAATTTAATTACTAGTCAAGCTGGTAGTTGGGAAGTCTTCCTCAAGAGTCAATAAGGAGATGGACATAGTACCCCATCTAGAAATTTCCTGATCTGACCCATGAATTGGGAAATGGACCAAATGTTTTTTTTTGTAGAAGGAAAGAAAAAGAGGAAAATCGTGGGTAGAAGGAAGAGGAGACACACAAATGGGTCTGGGGACTAGATCTAAAGAGGAAGAGCGTGTGAATCTCTCTGGTTCAGAAGAGAATTGAGAAGATAAATTGTTCTGGGTATAGAAACTCTTGGGAATCATTTTCTAATCAAGTTGATAAATGGGGATGTAGAGAAATTTAGTGATTGAGTGAGAAATCACAACAGACCACCTTGCTTGGTGGATAGAAGACTAGACTGTCAGGTTCATGTGGGACAAGTAGAGTAACCTTCATCCCTTGTTGTTTGCTGAGAAAAAAAAAACTCTCTCTAATGGAATCATACTCTGGCTAGGGGGTGGCCAGCTGTGAAATACACCAAGAGAAGTTATGCCTATGGTTGGGTGGAAAATGGTACACCCTTCAACAGTTGCCAACTAATTCTAAGTTTCAGATAAGTGCTTTCTGTGTTTTGTATTGTCATGACAAGTTTAGTTCATGATATGGCTTTCATGTGCTAGATAATTGCAAAATCTATTATCCTACTTAAATGATGGAATTGTCACTCTGATTGTCTCGCTGGTTAAGAAATCTGAAATAAAATTTGGAAAACATATTCTATTGTTGGTTTCTATCTGTATCTGTTTGGAATGAGAAGTTGTTGATAGTGGATTGTTACTCAAATTAGGAAAAAAGTGATAGTTGATTACATGTAGTAATATATATTAACAAATCCCCAAGTATTACTAAATTCAAGCCACTAAAATCCTCATAGAGTAGCTTGGTAATTAGGAAAATGCAATTTTTGTTAGAAACTTGAAGACTGTGCAGTTGGATTGGGTCTCTCTATTAGTATGGAAAACCTATTAGACTCACAACTTGAAGGAATTTCATAACCCCTCATTGACATTAAGCGAATAAGATAAACATTAAAGAGAGGCAAAGTATTTTAAAAATAAATAACAAGAAAAGAATGAGAAATGAACATTTAAGCTTTAAATTTGAAATAAATGAAATTTAGAATTGAATGTGTTATCACTCCAAGAAACTCCTTAGGGTTGTAAGCTAAGGATGCTTGGTAACTTAAGAAATCACTAATAATCAAGTGTTTGGAACAATGGGATAACTGAGAAGGCTTAGCAAAAAGGCAACATGTCATGCCTCTAAATAAACCAGTGCTTCGAGAAACTAGATATCAGTTACAGTAAATAATCAAGGTATGAAGAAAAACATTCAAGATAACCAAGTACAGATCTATAGGGTTATACAAGAATTTAAAGAAGATCTAATTCATATCCATGAGCTATATCAGAAGATGACAGTTCTGAACAACTGAACCGAGTAGAATTAAATATAGAGTAATGGATAATGTGGACAGACTAATATATAATGACCAAAGAAAACTTGTTTCATATAGCAAGATAGTGTCAAAGTACATAGCCAAAAATGTATCCAGAATTGAACCCTGTGTCTCTATTAAGTCTGTAGCTTTATAGCTTTACATCACAGTTCTCAGATCCTAAAACAATGGATCTGATATTCTAAAAACAGAAAGTAAACTATATTTACAAAAAACTAGGAAGAGATCCTCAAGATGAGGTCAATCCATATCTAAGAGTAGTAGATTGTTGATGAAGTGAAGTTTTAGCCTCCCAAGGCTGTTTGATTTGGTCCTCCAAAGACAAAATTCGAATTTGGTGAAGTGTGCAAAAACCCTGATATTCTGCCTTTGAAAAAGATGGCAAATGTTGTTGAAAAACCTCTTTTTGACCTTATCCCTCAAAACTAGCCTTTGAATTAGACTTGATAATTCAACACCTGTACATTTGAAGTGAGTTCAAACCATTCAAACTCAAAAAATCCCGATTTGGGCAAAAATTCGGTTATTCTGGCCGTGACAGGTTTTCACCAGCTAATTTACTCGAAAATCCGCTCCTTAGCTGGTGAAAGGCGGAGCTTTCACCAGCTAACTAGCAAAATTCAAGACGAGTTAGCTGGTGAAATCACAAATATGTTTAAAATCAAATTTCTCAGTCACGGAGAGTGCATTTTGCATGCTTGAATAGTCAATCGACATCTACAAATCCTAAGCTTTCCAATGGTGCTTTCAAATATGCATTTGGAGCCCAGGAAGCTAGTCAAATGTTCCCTACAAGATTAGGCATCATTCTTTCAAAAATGACAATGTATTTTTGATCGCTAACATCTGGCTCCAACTGGGATGGAGACCTCCCTGCGAGGTCTCCAAGAACCTAGCAGACCTTGTGCCTTTAGTATTGGGCATGGAGTCATTCAGCCTTTACAATTTATCATCTGGCTATCTTCCAAAGTTTGTTGTTGTCTTTCCCAATCTTCTTTATCTGTAGCATGTCTGCTTCAAACTCCCCTGGAAATGTCATCTGCTAAGACCATATCAGATGCCTCCTTTGCGACCTCTTTTGTCTGAGGATCTTCCACGAATCTTTGACGCTAAGTTTTTATTGATTTGGTGGTTAATCATTTGATGCTCCCATACCTTTTCAAATACTCCAAAATCGCTTTGCTCCAACTTAATTTTCCAAAAATTTCTTTCTGTAGTTTCACCAGCTAATTCACCTTACGATCTGCTAGTTAGTTGGTGAAAGTTATGCTTTTCACCAGCTAACTGGTTATAATTTTTCTCTTTGCACTGGTGAAAGCTCTGTCTTTGGCCAAAAGAAACCTTTCATATTGAAAATTGTTGTTCACCAAAAACTCAGTGTTCTTTTGATTTATCTCCCTACAAATTTACAACAACCTATCATTCTTGAGCCATTGTCAGATCTACAAACAAAATATCTACTAGAAATTTCCAAACGGAATGAACTCGAGGACAACAAAAAGATGTTTCCTTCACTGCAGGAAGAAAAGAAGCATATGCTCTGGTGTGAATAGGTCAATTAGATTGCATGCATGTGATAGCATTTTACATAGATTTATCATCTCTGAAAGGATTTTGTCATGAACTTCAAAGCTAACAATAATGCATCTGGATTTCCATTCTTAGGAACCTTCTATAGTTAATGAAAGCACACTTCCACCCTCCAAATCCCTCATACGAACAATACAATCCATACTTCCTGATACCAATACTTGTCTACTCTGTGCTCCTTTGCAGTAACCACCATCATAAAACTTGGCAAAGACTTCTTCTATTTCACTCCTAGAAGCTACAACCCTTATCCCTCTCGGGCTTCCCCTTTTCCATTTCAAAGCCTATTTTAAATAGCAAAGAAAAAAACAATAACTATTTGCTAACTTTATAAAAAACTAAATCATAGTAAAATATGAAACAAATTAATTTGTTTCCAAGATGTCTAGAATTGCTAGCAAATCTAGGATTTTCGACCATCTTATCATCAACGAATTTGAGTTTCCACCTGTCTATATCTTTAACCGTATATTCCTCAGTCACTGGCTTGAACCCTAAATCTACTTCAAAATATTCTGTCAAAACTGACTTTCCATTATCCCTGGAAGCAACAGAGCGAGCATTCTCTAGAAATTTATTGATCTCTTGTACCGCACTGAGTTGCTTATTAAAAGACTGGAATCCTAGCATTCATTCAACCATTCTTCTCTGAACTATGCTGACAACATTTTCAGCATTTTCAGCAGATGAACCCCGGGCAATTTTGCCCACAAGTGCCTCAAGATCATGGACAATGTACCAAAGGAGTCTCTTATGGTCTTATCACTTAGTGCATCAACATATTTTTCAAGACAATCTGCTACATGGCTCAACCCAACATTACAAGGATCTCGAAAAATCTGCACCTCTTCATCGGATATAAAATCTACAGTCCTCGCAAGCATAATCAAAAGAACTTCGATAATAACAGGCAACAACTTTTGTGGTGTAGAAAGAACTTCAGCCAACTGCTTGTATCCATCTCCATACGAGGTATGACCGAAATAATTCATCAAATGGGCAAGCAAACATCACACATTAGGCGGTCAACACTGCTCACAATCGCAAACCTCAACTTCTTTCACTTGAATTTTTTGACGAGCACAATGCCATTCGCCATTCTTTTGCCTGATGGGGGTCCCTAGGAAAGGTTTTGCATAATTTGATTTCCCTGACGAATCTACCATAGCCGTAGGCACTGCAGTCTTGAATTCTGTGAAATATATATATCTTCATAACTAATCTCACAATTCATTTCTGGATCATGACCAGTAATGAACAAAGTCGTTGCTTGATATGGGCATGATTGGTACAAAACCTGTGTTCTAAAACTTTTCTGGATGGTTTGCAACACATGTCGTCACTATCGCAAGTAGAGATAACACCGATCCCAGAAGATTGAGCTACAAGTCGTTGATAGTAGCAATGCCAACACCCAACAACAGGATCACAAGTGAAAACTGGATTTTCCGGCTGAAATCCTTCTTGAAAAAGAGAGTTTCCAAAAGAACAGTACAAGGAATGATTGCCAACTTGGTCATCTGATAGAATCCAACAGAGTTGAAACCTAGGCAAAGGTTCAAAAGTACAATAGAGATACCATTCAAAATACCAAATCCCATTACAGCCCGTGCATCAAATGGCTTATGTTCAATCAGTTTCAACCATAATGCTATATGTAGAGAACAAAATGTAACCAGAAGATGCCAGCTGGTCAATGTTGTGGCGAAGTTAACTCCGAGAGTGCTGATGAGCGCCTTGTTGGAGATGACTATCAAAACAAAGGAATTAACAAGGAGACTTAAAGCTCCAACCACTCCCAGATGAAACCCTGTACTCTCTGTCATGTTTTCTCTATGTTGATTGACTGTCAACTGCACAAAAATAAAATATTCCCAGAATATTCCACCAACTAAAATGGATCATGAAGTAAAATGTAGCCAAATGCCAAAACCAAGCAAGTCTTCAAGTGTCCTAGAACTTGATATGTGAATGGAGATGTCTTTCCAATCACAAGAAATGTATTGAAGTTGAAAAACACAGAGATTAAACAGGATAAAATAATGAAAATTAGAACAAGAGGCGTTAAAACTGGCATTGACAGAAGCAATTTCTATAAAAAACCTCTCTGATTTTTGTTGTAGCTTGATCTCCACAATTTAAATCTTCTAACCCTAAATGAATTCCCTTTGATTTCATTGATTCTTCTGTGTCTAGTCCATTGGGCTATGGAGTCTCAAATGTTGTCACCAGACCTCTGTAATCTTTATTCAAACCCAGAACATACATTACTGAAAACAAATAATTGCTGCAAACTGACAAACTGAAAAGAATCAGGCTTGATGACGAAATCATTTTCCATCTACTCCTACTTCTAACCAGTTACAACTGGATCACTATGTAACATCATGTTTCCAATGAAGCCATGCTAACATCGAACTAATTACAACAACTCTTTCAATGCAGACCAAAATCAAAGGGGAATTCATAACTTGCAACAAAATTTGAATTTGCAACATATACTCACAATCATCATCTGCTTTAATTCCGAAAATGGAAAGACTGAAATCTTCTGAGAAATATGATTCCATATAAATGGACATTGGATCATAGAAAGAAGAAATAGTTTGACAACCAAACACAGTTACCTCTGCTTGTTGTTCAAGAATTTCTAATGTGTGTATCTGCTTATTAACAGGTTTCTGCAATTCCGGAAACAACAAAGGGCTAATTTTAGTGCTAACCCTTTCTTGATTAATATTTTCTTCGTGAAAGATTTCAAATTTTTGTTTATGAGGTGCCGCAAACTGACAAGAAGACCTGAAATTTGCAGCTAGGTTAAATCCATCATGTTCAATGTCTTCTACAAACATGGAAGGGCTGATTTGAACATGAGGTTGTTTCTTGATGAGAAAAGAAAGAGGCTCTTCAACATGGCTTTCATATATGGGCTGATTGCTTAGATTGACATCAGTTGATATAGATATATGCTCTACCCCATCTGCATACTCATAAAAAACTAGTGAACAAAAAACCCCTGTATCTTGTAAAGAAAAACAAGAAGTTTTCAACTCCTTCTTTTCAATCATAGTTGGAAACATATCATAAGAAGCATCTTCAAAAATTTGAGAACAATTATCTTCTATAACTGTCCCTTCATGCAAATTAAGGGAAACAGATGCATCAGAAACAAGGCTTGATGCATCTACATTTATGCAATCTTCACAATTAATTGTATCAGGAAGTTCTTCCTCAAAAACATAATCTTCATCTGGACAAACATAAGAAGAAACTACTTCTTGCTGAACATGTTTTTCAAATTCATCACAACAATATTCAAGAAGAATTTCCTGAGCAAAATACCTTTTTCATCGATGATGAAATACTCTATGAAACTCTTTTAAAGAAGATATCCTAGAAGGAGGTAAAGATCGATACCCTTCACAAGCATCTCCTTCTAATGAGAAGACAAACATTTTCATGAGCACATCCTCATGATATATATCCAACCGAACCATACATTGATGAAATCTGATGAGATGATCTAAAGGATTATCGTCTTTCTTTTCTACAAAACATGGAAGGTGATCTCCCCAAAAATCTATAGAAGGAACTAGATGTGGGAAACCAGGAACTGTTGAGAAGTCAAGAGGTGCAAACCTCCGAGCAAAAAGAGATGCAAATGCTTTTGACATTTGATTATTGTGGAGTTGCCACTGAATCCGTCCTTCATGGAGTTGCCAGATAGATAATTACAACCAAATGATGTCCAAGCTTTGTCTATCGTTAAAGCTGGATCTTGTCGTCTCCCAAGGAAGCTGGGCTTCGATCTCCTCTCCCCGACAATGACGCCAATTTGTTATCACTCCAAGAAACTCCTTAGGGTTGTAGGCTAAGGATGCTTGGTAACTTAAGAAATCACTAATAATCAAGTGTTTGGAACAATGGGATAACTGAGAAGGCTTAGCAAAAAGGCAACATGTCATGCCTCTAAATAAACCAGTGCTTCGAGAAACTAGATATCAGTTACAGTAAATAATCAAGGTATGAAGAAAAACATTCAAGATAACCAAGTACAGATCTGTAGGGTTATACAAGAATATAAAGAATATCTAATTCATATCCATGAGCTATATCAGAAGATGACAGTTCTGAACAACTGAACTGAATAGAATTAAATATAGAGTAATGGAAAATGTGGACAGACTGATATATAATGACTAAAGAAAATTGTGTTTCATATAGAAAGATAGTGTCAAAGTACATAGCCAAAAATGTATCCAGAATTGAACCCTGTGTCTCTATTAAGTCTGTAGATTTATAGCTTTACATCACAGTTCTCAGATCCTAAAACAATGGATCTGATATTCTAAAAACAGAAAGTAAACTATATTTACAAAAAACTAGGAAGAGATCCTCAAGATGAGGTCAATCCATATCTAAGAGTAGTAGATTGCTGATGAAGTGCAGTTTTAGCCTCCCAAGGCTATTTGATTTGGTCCTCCAAAGATAAAATTCGAATTTGGTGAAGTGTGCAAAAACCTTGATATTCTGCCTTTGAAAAAGATGCCAAATGTTGTTGAAAAACCTCTTTTTGACCTTATCCCTCAAAACTAGCCTTTGAATTAGACTTGATAATTCAACACCTGTTCATTTGAAGTGGTTTCAAACCATTCAAACTCAAAAAATCCCGATCTGGGAAAAAATTTGGTTATTCTGGCCGTGACAGGCTTTCACCAACTAATTTACCCGAAAATCCGCTCCTTAGCTGGTGAAAGGCGGAGCTTTCACCAACTAACTAGCAAAATTCAAGACGGGTTAGCTGGTGAATGCGCAAATTTTTTTAAAATCAGATTTCTCAGTCATGGAGAGTTTGTTTTGCATGCTTGAATAGTCGATCAACATCTACAAATCCTAATCTTTCCAATGGTGCTTTCAAATCTGTATTTGGAGCCCGAGAAGCTAGTCAAATGTTCCCTACAATATTAGGCATGATTCTTTAAAAAATGCCAGTGCATTTTTAATCGCTAACATCTGGCTCCAACTAGGATGGAGACCTCCCTGCGAGGTCTCCAAGAACCTGGAGGACCCTGTGCCTTTAGTATTGGGCATGGAGTCATTCAGCCTTTACAATTTATCATCTGGCTATTTTCCAAAGTTTGTTGTTGTCTTTCCCAATCTTCTTTATTTGTAGCATGTCTGCTGCAAACTCCCCAGGAAATGTCATCTGCTAAGACCATATCAGATGCCTCCTTTGCGACCTCTTTAGTCTGAGGATCTTCCACGAATCTTTGACGCTAAGTTTTTCTTGATTTGGTGGTTAATCATTTGATGTCCCATACCTTTTCAAATACTCCAAAATCGCTTTGCTCCAGCTTAATTTTCCAAAAATTTCTTTCTGTAGTTTCACCAGCTAATTCACCTTATGATCTGCTAGCTAGCTGGTGAAAGTTCTGCTTTTCACCAGCTAACTGGTTATAATTTTTCTCTTTGCACTGGTGAAAGCTCTATCTTTGGCCAAAAGAAACCTTTCATATTCAAAACTGTTGTTCACCAAAAACTCAGTGTTCTTTTGATTTATCTCCCTGCAAATTTACAACAACCTATCATTCTTGAGCCACTGTCAGATCTGCAAACACAATATCTACTAGAACTTTCCAAACAGAATGAACTTGAGGACAACAAAAAGATGTTTCCTTCACTGCAGGAAGAAAATAAGCATATGCTCTGGTGTGAATAGGTCAATTAGATTGCATGCATGTGATAGAATTTTACATAGATTTGTCATCTCTGAAAGGATTTTGTCATGAACTTCAAAGCTAACAATAATGCATCTGGATTTCCATTCTTAGGAACCTTCTATAGTTAATGAAAGCACACTTCCACCCTCCAAATAACGCATACGAACAATACAATCGATACTGCCTGATACCAATACTTGCCTACTCTGTTCTCCTTTGCAGTAACCACCATCATAAAACTTGGCAAAGACTTCTTCTATTTCACTCCTAGAAGCTACAACCCTTAGCCCCCTCGGGCTTCCCCTTTTCCATTTCAAACCCTATTTTAAATAGAAAAGAAAAAAACAATAACTATTTGCTAACTTTATGGAAAACTAAATCATAGTAAAATCTGAAACAAACTAATTTGTTTCCAAGATGTATAGAATTGCTGGAAAATCTGGGATTTTCGATAATCTTATCATCAACGAATTTGAGTTGCCACCTGTCTATATCTTTAACCGTATATTCCTCAGTCACCGGCTTGAAACCTAAATCTGCTTCAAAATATTCTGTCAAAACTGACTTTCCATTATCCCTGGAAGCAACAGAGCGAGCATTCTCTAGAAATTTATTAATCTCTCGTACCGCACTGAGTTGCTTATTAAAAGACTGGAATCCCAACATTCGTTCAACCATTCTTCTCTGAACTATGCTGACAACATTTTCAGCATTTTCAGGAGATGAACCCCAGGAAATTTTGCCCGCAAGTGCCTCAATATCATGGACAACGTACCAAAGGAATCTCTTCTGGTCTTATCACTTAGTGCATCAACATCTTTTTCAAGAAAATCTGCTACATGGCTCAGCGCAACATTACAAGGCTCTAGAAAAATCTGCACCTCTTCATCGGATATAAAATCTACAGTCCTCTCAAGCATAATCAAAAGAACTGCGATAATAGTAGGCGTCAACTTTTGTGGTGTAGAAAGAACTTCAGCCAGCTGCTTGTATCCATCTCCATACGAGGTATGACCGAAATAATTCATCAAATGGGAAAGCAAACATCACACATTAGGTGGTCTACACTGCTCAGAATTGCAAGCCTCAACTTCTTTCACTTGAATTTTTTGACGAGCACAATGCCATTCACCATTCTTTTGCCTGACGGGGGTCCCCAGGAAAGGTTTTGCATAATTTGATTTCCCTGACGAAGCTACCATAGCCGTAGGCACTGCAGTCTTGAATTCTGTGAAATATATATCTTCATAACTAATCTCACAATTCATTTCTGGATCATGACCAGTAATGAACAAAGTCGTTGCTTGATATGGGCATGATTGGTACAAAAGATGTGTTTTGAAACTTTTCTAGATGGTGTGCAACACATGTCGTCACTATCGCAAGTAGAGATAACACTGATCCCAAAAGATTGAGCTACAAGTCGTTGATAGTAGCAATGCCAACACCCAACAGCAGGATCACAAGTGAAAACTGGATTTTCCAGCTGAAATCCTTCTTGAAAAAGAGAGTTTCCAAAAGAACAGTATAAGGAATGATTGCCAACTTGGTCATCTGATAGAATCCAATAGAGTTGAAACCTAGGCAAAGGTTCAAAAGTCCAATAGAGATACCATTCAAAATACCAAATCCCATTACATCCCGTGCATCAAATGGCTTATGTTCAATCAGTTTCAACCATAATGCTATATGCAGAGAACAGAATGTAACCAGAAGATGCCAGCTGGTCAATGTTGTGGAGATGTTAACTCCGAGAGTGATGATGAGCGACTTGTTGCACATGACTATCGAAATAGAGGAATTAACAAGGAGACTTAAAGCTCCAACCGTTCCCAGCTGAAACCCTGTACTTTCTGTCATTTTTTCTCTGTGTTGATTGACTGTCAACTGCACAAAAATAAAATATTCCGAGAATATTCCACTAACTAAAATGGATCATGAAGTAAAATGTAGCCAAATGCCAGAACCAAGCAAGTCTTCAAGTGTCCTAGAACT
>ML832006.1:0-13041 GCA_009831015.1 Picea engelmannii | reverse complement strand
GGTCCTCCAAAGATAAAATTCGAATTTGGTGAAGTGTGCAAAAACCCTAATATTCTGCCTTTGAAAAAGATGCCAAATGTTGTTGAAAAACCTCTTTTTGACCTTATCCCTCAAAACTAGCCTTTGAATTAGACTTGATAATTCAACACCTGTTCATTTGAAGTGGTTTCAAACCAGTCAAACTCAAAAAATCCTGATCTGGGCAAAAATTCAGTTATTCTGGACGTGACAGGCTTTCACCTGCTAATTTACCCGAAAATCTGCTCCTTAGCTGGTGAAAGGCAGAGCTTTCACCAACTAACTAGCAAAATTCAAGACGGGTTAGCTGGTGAAAGCGAAAATGTTTTTAAAATCAAATTTCTTAGTCATGGAGAGTCCGTTTTGCATGCTTGAAGAGTTGATCGACATCTACGAATCCTAAGCTTTCCAATGGTGCTTTCAAATCTGAATTTGGAGCTCGGGAAGCTAGTCAAATGTTCCCTACAAGATTAGGCATCATTCTTTAAAAAATGCCAGTGCATTTTTGATCGCTAACAAAATGCATTTTGATTAATTAGGCTTCATTAAAATTTGGTAAAAAGATGAAATTTTACCATGAATTACACAATAAATTTGATTTCCAAAGGGGAAAGATTTGAGAATAATGACCAATCCTTGAAAATAACAAAGAGATTCTTGTAATTAGGAGATTAGCAAATTCTCGTAAAAACATAGCTTTACCATGGAGAATTCTATTTAAAAGAAATGTAATATTCCGGAAAACAATTTAAGAAAATAAATTACATAAATTTATAAATGTAAATGTGCAAGTCTATGTTTCCTGGACATAATTAAATGAATGGTAAAGTCTGCTAACTACTAGTAAATTCTCAAATTTTCCATTTAAATGATTTAATATTTGAACAATTAGAATTATAAATTCACATATTAAATATATGAATTCCTATATGGTGTGTGACTAATGGAGGTTTGGAATTTCTTTCATTTTGTGAAAAGGATTTAATTGTGCTAAGTTTACCCAGTTTCACAAGTCACACTCTACACAAGTTTCCCTACACTCCTAAAGGAATTTTCTGAGAATGTATTTTATTTATAAAGGTTTAAAGTATAGAAAAATTATAATTTTTCCTTTTCTTTTGTGGTATAAAATTAATCGCAAAAAAAGGGATCCTTTCGGAGCCTGACCTATGGTGTTAATGTTAAATATTATAATCACTAAAATATTTGTATTGTGCCTATTTCAGAGCAATGGCTTGAGTGTGGTAAGTATTGTAAAATTAAATGTCAAATCCAATCCTTTCAGAGTCCAGCCTTTGGAGTGAAGGGGAGGACACGTTTGAATGAAGTCCAAAGCCATCGGAGTGACAAGAGAATAGTGAACATTTGGAGTCATAAATCCTAGGTAAT
This sequence comes from Picea engelmannii, assembly GCA_009831015.1. Taxonomy (NCBI): domain Eukaryota; kingdom Viridiplantae; phylum Streptophyta; class Pinopsida; order Pinales; family Pinaceae; genus Picea; species Picea engelmannii. The sequence continues at coordinate 11,634 of ML832006.1, read as the reverse complement.
ATAGGGTCCCACATATATTTAATAATACTAAAAATTGTTCTCTCCTGATTGGCGGTCAGAGTAATGAGAGGAGCACACAGATTTCTAGTGCGAACACCTCGGGGCAATGACCTGAATTGACATAATATTTAATATATGTAATAAATGAACTCACATTTCAAAACCTTTTTGGAGTTGACCATTTTGGAGTTGACTCTGAAGAGTTCGAAGTACAACTATGAAGGGTTTAGAGTACCACTCCGAAGAGTTTTGAGTATGATAGTTCACACATTATAAGGTTATAAAATATAGTAGTGCACGTGAATGACGTTGGACTTACTTGTTATAATATATAATATTAAATACATATTAATTCCTCTTCCTCCCTATATATATATATATATATATATATATATATATATATATATATATATATATATATATAATGTGGTATTACAGTGTGAAGTCATAAGCCATGTTCTTTGATTTATATGTTGATCAAGTTTAATAAACCTAAGTATATCATCGTTTAATTAATTATATTAGAACATAATTAATTATATTGTAATTATGTTATAATATAATTAATTAACTTATAAAATAATCATTACAAGGGTGGTGTTTAATTGAATTATTAGGATAAGTAAACATGTCATTACGAGGGTAAATAATTAGTGAATACTGATTATCCCTGGCGAGGTTTAAATAATTAAATACCAAGGAGTGGTATTTTAAGAAAATATTGATTAAGTAACTTAATCAGTTTATAGGAAAAAGGACAATGTCAATCTCTGGTCGAGCAATCCCTTCTACCCTATGGTGATGTGGCATGTCATGATGGGTCCACGTGTCAAGTGGATATTGAGCCACATGTCATGTTAGGATACATGAACACAACGACAACAACGAACAAGGTAGCAAGCAAGGCCAATATTATTCGTAGATCTTGTGTAGTTGGAATGGGAGAAGGGTTATTAGTCGTCATGTGCATTTGTGACTCCAAAGTAATCATGGTCGTTAATCGTTGTGTGCATTTGTGACTCCAAAGTAATCAGGGTCATTAATCGTCGTGTGCATTTGTGACTCCAAAGTAATCAGGGTCGTTGGATCTATAGGTCAGATCCATCGAAGTATGTGAGGTTGGAGAGAGTTTTTCGGAGTGGTTTGAGTTCCTGAAACGAAGGAGCTCCAATGGAGAGACTCCGAGAGGTGATTAGAGTCATTGAAATCTCAAATTTGAGGACCATTAGATCTATAAGAGGGATTCGTTGATTTAGAGGGCCCGATGGGCCAACTAAGAGGTGCCATACCAATGTTGCATCAGATGGCACAAGTAATTGGAATCCACTTGGCAGTGAGTGGCTTTGGACTGATGAGGGTATAACAAACCTTAATAAGTCATAACTTCTGATCCAGATCTTAGTAATGAACATGGTTACAGTCATTGGAAAGCTCTTGACGGGAAGAAGATGAGGGTATCCCTTAGAAGAGACTTTGAGATGATTAAGAAAAGGTGAAAATTTAATACCCCATCCCTTAAAAAGTTACTTAGGGGGTTGGGTGGGTTACAGAGTAGTATCAGAGTAGGCAACAACACTTGGCTTTCTTGGGCTCATGAAAGATTCAAATAAACTTTCTTATAAAACTTTTAAGGGGGGAGGGAACCCTACCCTACACTATCCATAAGAGCTTATTTAAACTTTATTACTGAAAAGAGGGATAAAAAATTATGTTGTTTTTACATGTTTTGAATATGAACTGCATGTTATTGATATATGCTAAATGATGAAGTTGATTTCATCTTAAAAAATTAGCTATGGTGTTCATAAATTAGTGGATAATTAACCAACAAAAAATGTTGTTATCAACACTTAAACAGTCACTGCACATCAAGGAAAACTACAATGTAAAGAATGGCGACACATCATGAGATGGGGAAGAGCTCCCATAATAGAGAAGAAGAATTTGATGAAAGGAGAGTAGTGGAAACCCCTATGGATTTGAATGAAACTATAAGAAGCCTTATGGAATAATTACAAAGTTTTAAAGCAGGCAGTGAGAATCTTATAAAAGAACAATAAAATAAAACTGGAATAAATGCAGTTTTGTTGCAAACTATGTTAGACATAGAGAGGTAGTTGCAACATGGGCCAACAACCAATAATGTGGACAAAAATCAGTCCAAGAAAACCCAGAGTCCACCTGAGATACAAAAACATGGCCCTGAAAATAGAAACATGAGAAGAAGCACCTCAAAGAAGGCCCAACATGGAGCCAAGAGGCATGCTAATGTCAAGGATTCATTTGAAGAATCAAATAGTGAGGGAGTTGATAGCTACAAGGAGTTGTCGAATAGTGAGACTAGTTCACATTCTCAGAGGAGAATAATAAGGATGAAACATTCCAAGAGCCATAACCATGAAGAGTTTAAGAAAATAAAACCACCCACTTTTGATGGAGAAATTAAAAGGGGGAAGAAGCAGAAGTTTGGTTGTTTAGATTAAATAAGTACTTTAGATTTATCATTTCATGAATACTCTGAAAACTTGAAGGCTTGAATAGACATTTTCAACTTGAATGGAAAGGCCTCTATTTGGTTGGAGGACCTTAGAAATGTGAAAGGAATTCATGAGAAGGAGTTGTCATGGAAACAATTTGAGAAATAATTTAAGAAGAAGTACTTGTTTGAAAGGTACTATGATGAAAATACTAAGGATTTATATGAACTCAAGTTAGGTTATCTCACCATAGATGAATATATCAACAAATTTATTGAGTTGATGAGGTATGTGCCTTACATAAAGGATGAAAAGGTGAAGATTCAACGATTTATTAGTGGGTTGTCTCAATCCTTCCAGGACATAATTGAGTTTGATGAACCTAAGTCTTTAGAAGACACTATTCGAAAGGCAAGGTAGTGCTATGAGAAATTCAAGAAAAAGGAAAAACCACATAAGGATTTGAAGAAGAAAAGTAAATTGGGATTCAAGAAGAAGGGGTTTAAATCCTTAAGATTTAAGAATCAAGGGAAAAGCTTTAAAATGAGCCTTCCTACTAAGAGTGTGTATCAACAAAATTTTCCATCTCAAAGTGGAAATAAACCCTTTGTATCAACCCCATGAAAGAATGATATTACAAAGAGAGAGGCATTGAAATGTTGGGGGTGTGGAGAAGAACACTTGCTAAGGGACATCCCACATTGATCCAGGATCTTTTCATCTCGTGACTTATTAAATAATTGTATTAAATGAGCATAAACTAAAGTGCACCACAAAGAAGGAAAATCTCAAAAGGAAAGAGTCATAAGAATCAAATGTAAACAAAAAGAATTTGATAACGGAGTTCGTCCCTGGTGGACTACGTCTCGGGGTCCTTCTCTCAAATGGGTAGGAATTTTTATTAACTCCACAAAAGAATTGGGAAAAATACATAAGTATACCTCATTATAGATTTAATCTACAAAAGATTTGTTCATATTAGAAAACCAACATCTCCAGTGCATTTGTGGCGTCGAATTACCTAAAAATGACTGTCTCCATGCCTCGATTCGAGTCTGGCACTTTCGGGCCCAAGAGACAATCTTGTCTCGGTTTCCATGCCTGCACCTGCAATTAATGCATGGAATCTGTCTTAAAACCCATGCCTTGTCTGTACGGATGCACCCTTGATTCTCTCCCTCGTACATTGGCAGGAGTCCCTTTTTATAATATAAAGTGGGTGGTTGTGCATTAAAGGGTTGAGTGGCGCACCGGTTAGTGGATGCTATGTTAAGTCGTTGGTTGGCAGAGGTTTAGGCGGTGGTCCCGAGGTCTAACCCGCGGGCCTCCCCTTTTGGGCTCTTCCGTTCTAACTCCACCATACTTGGCGTGCAAAACTTGGTGGACTGTTATGCTATTTCTGGTGGTGGTTACTAGAATGGATATTTTGGCGAAGGAGAAATATGCCATCAAATCTGTTGGAACCGCTGCCAGATTTGGTGGTGTATATAATAATAATAATAATAATCTATTTTTAAGGTCACGACCAAGCCACACCAAATTGGTGTATGAGACCCCCTTGTTTGTGGGACAAGGGACCCCCCTCTGCCCAATGACTTGACTGATAAATTCTACGGAGGTATACATACCCTACCCCCCTCTGGATTTGAAATTGTGACCTTTTTAACAATCCGTTTGCTGGGCGTCATTAGGCGTTTTCCCACTGCCACGTAGCAACCCATGACTAGGCCATGTGGCAACCAAACATTGGCCCATGTCACCTCTCTGTACAATCATCCTGCCACGTAATGTACGAATGCCACGTCATCCTGCCACATAATGTACGGATGCCACATGTCCTGTACGAACTGCCATGTGGCATGTTTTCATTAGTCCAAATGTCGACCTAAAAAGTCCAAAAAAGAGTGACACGTGGCAGCCTTTGGTGCTTCCACATCATCATGCTGACATCATCATGACACATGTCACCCTCTGCGATTGCCACATATGTTGTATGGACGATGAAGTCATCCATACTGATGCTGACATCAACAATACGGATGCTAACTCATCCCTATTGACTAGGCTAGGTTGACCAAAACTTTGACTGTGAATATCTTTTGATCCGTAACTACGTTTGATGATTCGTTTGCATCGTTAGAAATATTGCAATGCGCTCTTCACGATAATGTCATTTTCATTGAGTTTTGGGAACTTTGAATTTTTTCCCTTTCTTTGTCTGCTGAAGCCATTCTGAGCGTCCTGAGTTGCCTTTGTGAGTTCTAAGTTATTCTTAGCCTTCTCTGGATCCTTTTTGGATCACGCCTTCCCACTGAGAGTTTTTTGGACCACCAAAAGCTTTCATCAATCAATAGATAAGTGAGGGAAGAGTCCCCTCACTTTTTCCTTCTCAATCCTCTTTGCCTTGCTTGGATGTGTGCCCTTTAAGCCTACTTGAAGATAATCAACATCACCCCTGCACGAAGTCCTCTTCCTTCTATCTAGGATGGTATCTTCCTATAACTCATCCAAGTACTCAGGTGCAAACTCATCAACTGAAGGTATTGAAACTTCCTCATCTTGATCCATGATCATGGGAGGCTCAATAAGTTTCAAATTCTCTACGTTCACAACGAAGTACATCTACATATAAGGTGGAAGATCCAAACCAAAAGCATTGGTACCAATTTTCTCCAAGATAGTGAAGGGTCCATAACGAATGGGCTTGAGTTTCTTGCCTTCACCCTTCAATATCTCCTTGCTGATGTGAAGCCATACCCGGTCTCCAACCTATAACTGATGATCAACCCTCTGCTTGTCATGCCTAACTTTATATTGTGCTTGAATTTTCTCCAACTGTTCCCTAACTGCCTAGTGTATCTGCAGGATCCTCTAGATGAACTTGTGATCTCTGTCCTTTGTTCATTCTTCATTCACATCGACATCTCTCCCATACATAAATTCCAAAGGAACCTTGGGTAGGTACCAAAAACATGTCTCAAAAGGTGAACTCTGAGTGGAGGAATGTAAAGCTCGGTTATAAGCATGTTGTACATAGGCTATATGTTCAGCCCATAACTTAGGATGCTTGCTGCAGTAGCCTCAAAGAAAAAGTACCATTGTTCTATTTACCGCCTCTGTCTGTTTGTCGGTTTGTGGATGGAAAACAATGCTCCTCTTCAATTTGGTATCCATCATTCTCCACAAGCTAGTCTAAAAATCCCCAAGGAATCGAGTATCTTGATCCGAGACAATGGATGTGGGTAATCCAAAGTGAACCCAAACATACTGAAAGAAGAGATTAGCAGTCTGCTCAACAGTGATCTTATTTTTACATGGCATCAAGATACACATATTTTTGAACCTATCCACTACACCATACAACTAGTCATGACCCCCTTTGGTCATTGGTAAACCCCCTACAAAATCCATGGAAATGATTTCCCATAGATGGGATGGAACATTAAGTGGTGAGTATAGCCCCAATTTTCTATTAGTGGGCTTACAAGTAGAACACATCACACACCCTTTTACATATTTAGTTACAATTGCTTTCATTTGAGGCCAATAACAAAACCTCTGCAAATGAACCATAGTTTTTCCTACCCCAAAATTTCCAGACACAAGAGAAGTGTGAGCTTCTTGTATTACATAGACTCATTCACTTGTAGGAATACATAGCTTTCCAAGATGGTAGAGTAGTTTTCCTTGCAGACAATAGTTTTCTACCTGTGCACCATGGGTTAGATTCTCATACACGTCTTTAAAATCTTCATCGATGACATATTGTTGTGCATAGCTATCACGAGATAAAGAAGTATTCTTCAAAATAATAGAAGCAACAATAGGAGGTCTAGAAAGCATATCAACTACCTTGTTAGTTGTGCCCTTCTTGTACTTGATTACCAAATGAAATTGTTGTAGAAAACCCATCCATATGTAGTGTTGAGGTTGTTGTAGTTTGGTCTCTTCTTGGAGATACTGTAAGGGTTGGTGATCTATATGTATGATTGTTTCCTTCCCTAACAAGTAGTGCTTCCATTTATTTACGTTTTGAACTAATGCATACAACTCTTTATCATATGTAGGATAGTTAACAACAACTTGGTTAAAAGTTTCAGAGTGGTAACATACAGGCTTACGATATTGCATCAATACTGCACCCATGGAATATCCGTTGGCATTTGTATCGATCTCAAAAGGTTGTTGAAGATTCGACAATGCTAATACTGGTGTGGTTATGATCTTCTCCTTCAAAGTGTCGAAATATTTTTGTTTCTTTCCTTCCCACTGAAAAGTGTTCTTCAGATTGGTTAAGGCATGCAAAGGAGCTGCTATAAAGGAGAAGTTTGAAATGAACCTCCTCCAATACTAGACTTCACCTAAGAAGCTTCGGACCTTGGTTACACTCTTAGGTTTAGTCCAATTCACAATTACATCAATTTTGGAAGGATCAATTTTCAATTGTCCTCCTCCTACAATATGACCTAAGTATACAAGTGTAGTCTTGCCAAATTCACATTTAGGCATTTTTACATACAACTTTTCCCTTTGCAAGGTATCCAATACTTGATTTACGTGCCTCACATGTTCATCCCAAGTCCCGCTAAAAATAAGAATGTTGTCTAAATACACAATCACAAAGTCATCTAGGAAAGGCCTGAATACATCATTCATTGTACGCATGAAAGTTGTCAGAGCATTACAAATCCCAAATGACATAACTAACCACTCAAACAATCCATGTTTGGTTTTAAAGGCAGTCTTCCATGCATCCTATTCAGCGACCCTGATTTGATGATATCCACTGCGCAAATCCAACTTAGTGAAATAAACATCATTCTTCAATTGATCAAGTAAATCATCTATACGGGGAAGAGGGTATCGATTTTTCACCGTGATTTTATTTAAGGCCCGATAATTGACACACATTCGCCATGTATCATCTTTCTTTGGCACCATCACGATCGAAGAACCATAAGGAGATGATTTGGGCTTGATGACCCCTTGATCCAATAAGCCATGTACTTGGTTCTTGATCTCTGTCATCTCCAGAACTGACATCCTGTACATGCCCACATTAGGAAGAGGAGAATCCTGCTGAAGATGTATCTCAAGTTGGATTTCCCTCTTAGGAGGTAATCTGTTAGCACTGAGAGTCACCCTCCGACTGCAAGAGGATAAGACCAGTACCCATCAAAATAAAGTAAAAGGATTACAATGGTGTGAGTGGGTGAGATCAGTGAGACTGTAGAGAGAGGAAAATATAACAAAAGTAACTGCAGATCAGTTCGGGACCATTGGGATATGGAGTCATAAGTATCATGAATAAGGAAGACATTTAAACCACCTATCAGACAAAAGGATTTAAGTGGTGGTGAGGAGAAGAAGACATAAAATGTTTGAGTAATGAACCATGAAAAATGGGCAAGATGAAAACAGATCCTCTACCGCCTCAGGAATCCATATATCAGAGAGATCCTACATCCAGATAATAAGAAAAACAGATAATATCTGATGAACCATGAAATATGGGCATGATAGCAACATATCCTCCATCGCCTCAGGAATCCATAAATCAAAGAGATTACATTCAGATAATAAGGACAATAGAAGGGTCTGAGTGATGAATGATGAAAACGGGCAAGATAGCAACAAATCCTCCATCACCTTAGGAATCCATGAATAACATATACTACATTCAGACAAGAAGGAAAGCATGAAACAACGTATAAACTAAGAAGACGACCTGATAAAAATGATTCAAAGGAATATTCAATAACATATATTTACAATCCAAGCCCGCAGACATACAAACTGAAAAATTACAGAGCCCTGCTCCTAAAAATCACTCGACTCTCTAGCCTATGAAGAACACCCCCCTTCAAAATATAAACTGATGTATTTTATATCAGGTCTGTTCACCACTGCCAGGAGTGTGATCTAGCCATTCCATTCAAATATTTACGTCTGAGAAGCCTTCTGTCAGACTGCGTGTGCATCCTTTTGTCAGACTGCGTGTGCATCCTTCTATTAGATGTGAACTTAGATCAACATGGGTATGTAGGGAAATCTGTCCACAGGAGTACCTCGGGCTAACAGTTCAGTCTCCACGGCCAAACCTCCCATGCCTTCCATTTATGGAGTGAGCCGAGGCTTCAACCACCAGATCTACCTTCCATTAATTGATTTTCCTCAGGGACTCAACGAGACTTAATTCTTAGGGGACAACCACATGTTTCTCTTGGACACTAAATGAATACGTGATTGTGGGGCCGTCAAAATAGGTTTGGATTCATACCACTTTTGGGCCCACAATCCATCACCTTTCGCTACGTATAAATTTTGACTTACCATGGTTTCAATTGCGGGACCGATCAAGAAAATTATCGTCCGAGCACCTTCCAACCCCACAATGGAGCATGACCACTGATCTTACGATCTGGGATGAGGTCCTTTGATCAATGGATGAACTCTGGCACTTTCAAACCGAAGGATCGGATCAAACCCTTTTCAAACCAACGGTCCCTATTTTCTTCGCGATTCGGGCTTCGAGGTTTTCAATTTTCAAACTTTATTTTCCTCCAAGAAAATCCTCCGGAGCTAAGGATCTGACGATGTGTGGTTTCCATAGATCAATGGTCAAGATCCCTTCGGGTCTCCAGACTCTAGAGAAATCATATCTCATACCTCCTCTGCCTTCAGTGATTTTACTCGGAGCTAGGGATCTGATGATGCGTGGTTCTTGCAGATCAACGAATGAGATTCTTTCGGGTCTCCAGACTTTGGGAAACTCAAAACTCAAACTCATATTTCCTTCAAAGTTCGTAAATTTCTTCCCCATGTCCCCGCTGATGGATGGTCTAGATTTTCTTTGGGACTTCAACACTTCGGCGCTTCGGGACTTCGACGCTGAAAGATTAAAACTGCCTGCTGCTTGCATTTCAAGCCCATAATGGACTATTATGAAAGTTGCGCTTGGTGTCCATGGTTGCGACCTGCGTGAACAAGTATTTGGATGCCCTGTGACCCTTTGACAACTTTATGTGATAACATAATCCATCTGGTTACTGAAAAATATCATCATACTTAGAAACGATATCAATTAATTCCTTTTTATGAGATGGATCACATCCTTGGAAAGCGTCAGATGTCTCGACATCTTTCTCTCTTATGAGTACATATCTCTTATTAGTGTTTATAATTCTTTTCATTTGTCTTGCACTGACAAGTATGACATTTACCCTCATGCTGTGAGCTCTATTAATATACTCCACTCCCCCCTTAGTAAGGTTGTATTTGTTCTCATGACAAAATAATACTTCTTTTCTATCATAAATATAAGGACTTCCCAACATTATGCCACATATATCAAGCGATACAACATCCAAATCCACTTCATCAATCAACTTTGAAGCAATAGAAAATCTGAGCTTACATTGTTTGGTGACATTAAGTTTTGCTTTATCACATACCCAACCAAGAGGATAATGCTTTGTATGTGGTTTTTTTACCAGACCCATCTTCTTGACAAGTGCTTCATATATTAAGTTTACTTGGGAACCTAGATCAAATAATGTATCTATCTTAGTGTGTTTAGATACAACTCTTATGTAAAATAATTCATTTCTCTTTCATTCATCATCATGAGATTCATTATTGTAACTTGAAATAGCATGAAGGGAATCTTTACCTTTTACTCCAACCTTTGTGATCTTTCCTTCATCTCTTGAATCGGAACCAAGATCTTGTTGCACTGTAGCAATGGTTTTTGTTTTCCCCTTTCCACCAAATTGTTTCAGTCTCTTCTCTGGACGTAGTTTCCAACAATGTTCATCATCGTGACAACTTTTCTTGAAATGAGTTCAAGATGGATTTCCTCCTTCTCTCGTCATTGTGGTAATCTTCTTTTCCTTTCTTTTAAACTTCTTGAAAGGTTTATGTGAGAGATTTGAAGGTTTCTTTGTGGGATCTTCTTGAACATGCTTTCCCCTGTTCTCAAGGTGAGTGGCTTGCACACAATCCTCGTCAAGACTAGTGGGGTTAAACAAGAGAAAAGTATGACGAATATAACTGTGAAGTGCGCCAATATACTTCATTAAAGTTTAATAATAATCCAAAGGAATGTTCAATGCAAGAGCTTTCTTCCTAAATTCTTCTATGAAACTTTGTACATTTTGACCTTTACTTTGCCTTAAAGTTATTACTTTATGTAAATACCCTAATGGATAGAACTGCTTCCTTATCTTTAATTTAAATTCTGAACATGAGGAAGAAAGATTACCACACTTACTTTTTTCCTGAAGCTTGGTCTCCCACCATACGAGAGTGGTGCCTTCCAATCGAAAAGAAGCCAGTTGCACTTTAACTTCCTCTTCATCAATATGCGGAACATGACAATACACGTCAACTTGTCGGATCTAATTATCTAGCTTTTCAGGATTAACATCTCCATTAAACATAGGTAAATAAAATTTTACATCAAGCTTTAATAATGGTTTCTTAAAAGAAGCTTTATGGCTAGAATGATGAGAATGCTCAGAGGAAGAAGAACTAGAACTTGAAGGTGAAGATGGAGGCTCAGGAGGATCTCCTCCAGCCCATTGGTTTATTGAAGCATCATCATCTTCATGTGCTTCCTTTTTATTCCCTTTCTTCTTCATCCTCTTCTCGTAATCTCCATACACTTGTTCGACCATTTCTGACATGCGATAAAAGACCATGTGAAATTTGTTCTCATGTTCATCATGCTTGTCCTCTTTTTCCATTTTCTTCCTTCAGGATGCACGACCAAATTCGAGATTGAAAATATTAAGAGTCCCTTCACCCTACTTATGCTTGGCCCTAGTAAGAATTCATACTCAACAATTCAAGTCAAATACGACTGCTCTAATACCAACATGATCCAGGATATTTTCATCTGCTGACTTATTAAATAATTGTATTAAATGAGCATAAACTAAAGTGCACCATAAAGAAGGAAAATCTCAAAATGAAAGAGTCATAAGCATCAAATGTAAACACAAATAACTTGATAACGAAGTTCGTCCTTGGTGGACTACGTCTCCGGGTCCTACTCTCAAATGGGTAGGCCTTTTTATTAACTCCACAAAAGAATTGAGAAAAATACATAAGTATACCTCATTTTGGAGTTAAGTTACAGAAGCTTTGCTCAGAG
>ML832005.1:95727-124901 GCA_009831015.1 Picea engelmannii | reverse complement strand
GTGGGTATTCTTACTTTAGTCTTAAGGCCTTCTGAAATATTTCTTTGATATTGCAGATTGAGATGTTTCCTGGACATTGTTATTACATTTGATTAAATATGCTGCCAGTATCGTTATTTTACAATATGTAAGAAATGCAAAATAAAAAAACGCCTCTACTTGGCTTCCACTGCTACATGTAAACACTATCAACTCTAGAATATTGCCTGTACATAGACATATTGAAAATGTTTCCAAGTTTTAATAATGGATGTTTAGGGTTTTGGGGTGTAGAACAGTTAGTGATGGAGTGTACTGTTAAGGCATTCTGTTGGTGTATAACAGTTAGTGATGGAGTGTACTGTTAAGGCATTTGGTTATGTGGAGTTACTGGTTCCAAACCCTTGACTAACCTTGTTGCCCAACTAATTGTTAATTTCCCCAATCAAAATAATAATAATAATAATAATAATAATAATGGGTGCCCACAACCTTCTAAATCTCTCCAGGAACAAACTCACAATAACAAAATATTACAGCACAACACAGCACAGGATGCAAACAACCCAATATCACATAACTAGCTTTTCCAACCATTATACCACCTTGTTCATGACAGTGGACCTTTCTTCCTGTTCATAGGAAGGGTATTCACTATTTGCTGCAGCATGGGACAACTTTGGCATCATTTTCTCATATTTTCTATCCAAGCTCCCTTCATGCTTTATGCACTGTTCTGCACCTAACTTTACCTAACCAACATATAATACAATAAATTCATTAATTATATGTAATATATGATATAATAATTTATGTAATGATTATTAATTTTCATTAATGAAATTATATAAAATTATAGTAGAAAATATACTTTAAAAAGATGATTCAATTAATTGAGTTGATTCTTTAAAATTCTTTTCACAAATATATATAAAAATTTAAGGGTTAGTTCAATTGGTTGTTATTAATATTGATAAACATTTGACTTCACAAATATATATAAAAATTTAAGGGTTAGTTCAATTGGTTGTTATTAATATTGATAGACATTTAACTAGTCTAAAACCAATAAATACTTAATTTAAATCCATCTAAAAACCAATAATTCATATCAACAAATTTATTAGAGATATATCAATAAATACTTCATTTAAAATCTCCTATAATATCATTCACAAATATAAAAAAAAAATCTCTTAACATTTAATTATTTATTATTAAATACATACTATATACAATGGAAATTAAATAAAACATAAAAATTACACTCATCACAAACATCCCCAAATCATACTTTAAATAAAGAAAACCACCCAAATCATACTTTAAATAAAGAAAACCATGTAATAATAACTTTAATAAAAAAAAATTAAAAATTTATAATTTTTCACTTTAATAAAAAAAAATTAAAACTTATAAAAAATTTCCTCATTAAAACTTGTAAAAAATTTCCTCTTTCAACTATGGATAAAACATAAAAATTACACTCATCACAAACATCCCCTAAATCATACTTGAAATAAAGAAAACCTTATAATAATAACTTTAATAAAAAAAATTAAAACTTTATACATTTTCCACTTTAATAAAAAAAACAATTAAAACTTTATACATTTTCCAGAGCTACTTGTCAAAATATTCCTCTTTCAAAAAATCTATTGAAAGAAACAATACAGTTTAAAAAGAATTAAAAAAATGCCATCTTTTTCCAAGAGAAAATTAACTCCAATTTATAAAATGTATAAATTTGTTTACAATGCAAAGCTGCCATCAATCGAAAGCCCGGAATGCCCACCAACCGGGGAGTGACCAGAACAATCCAAACAGTCAAAGAGGGAACAGTCATACAATGCCAATTCTGCCAGCATCTGAATCACCGGATAGATCGCCTACAGGGAGAAGCCCGAAAACATGAAGGAACAGCCGAAAATAGAAGGGACAAAACAGTTGTCCAGACCCCAACAAAGCCACCATCAGCAATCAGAGAAAGGCTGCCCTCAATTCTCAAAGACATTTATAGAAGTGATAGGACTCTCCACTCCATTATCTCTATGGAAAACCGAGAGTCTACCGACTGCTTCCTTTAATGCCCTTTTAGAGAGGGCGTCCGCCTCTGTATTTAGAGATCTGGGGATATGATGAAAGTTGACTTCGGCGAATGTTCTTGACAGCTCCATCGTTTTCTCCTTCCAGTTTTCATTGTGGACAGATTGGAACTTGGATTTAAGAGAAATCCAATCAATGATAATTCGAGAATCTCCAAGGACATGTAGGTGGCTTATGGACCAGGAGGAAGCAAGATAGAGGGCAGCCCATAAGCCCAAAAGCTCCGCTTTGTTATTTGTGCCAACACCGCAATTTAAAAACCACAGTGTAATCCTGGAAGTGTGGGTTTTGAAAAAACCCCCTGCGCCACAGCAGCCCCCACTTGACAGAGCAGCCCCATCGAAGCAAGCAACCGTGTAGCCATCCAGCGAATTAAAATCGCAGACTTTAAATTTAAGAGGCTTTTGTATAGGATGTTTCCAATGAAAGGAGCTTAAAATCTTTTGGAGCACCACGTGCAATGAGGGAGGACTGAATTCAAAAGTAACTCGATTTCGGGCAGTCCAAATCTGCCAGGAAACAAGAATTGGTAAAGTCTTTGGCAACGATGATTGATCCAGCCACCGGGTGTAACAATTAGAGAGAGAGGAGCCGCTCCAAGAAGTTTGCAGCGATAAGTGATTAAGCACATGGGACCAAACCAGCTGGGAGAAGGAGCAATGTACCAGTAAATGGTGTATATTTTCAAATGCATTGCTACAAAGAAGGCATATTCCCGGCCCCTCCCAGCCCCTCCGGCGTAACAAGTCCCAGGTAAGTGTTTTCTCTTTCCCAGCTAGCCAAAAAAATAGCTTCAACTTTAAGGGGATCTCCCACCGCCAGATAAGAGAGAACCATGTGCAATCCAATTCAGAAAAGCGTTGATTTAGGAGAGCACTATATAGATTTTTGACTATAAGGTTCCCTGTGGCATCTCCACCTGCCCAACGCAGGGTATCAGGACCTTGGGAGAGTGTAATTCCCGTCTCTTTGAGGGCAGCGGTGTAATTGTCCCACTCAATCGCTGACTGATTACATAAATTTAAATCCTCATTGTTCAGCCACCTATCTGGGAGGGAGCGGCAGCCTGACTGAATTTGGACCTGAGCAAGATGAAAAATATGTTGTTGCCGAAGAAGAGACCGCAGTTCAGGGGAAAGGAGGGAACAGTCACCCAAGCCAAGAATTTTGTCACCTCCTAATCGAACCTCAACACCATCTCCAGGTTTCCATACAAGCCAATGGAGTATAACCGGGATGGAAGAAATCAATCCTTTCCAGAAAGGAGAGACCTTTCTTAACTGAAATGCAGGCTTTCGGATCCATCTATCGAGAGGTAAAGAACCCAAGTATTTGTCTGCAATTATGCGATGCCAGATGTTGTCAATGGTGGTAGCTCTCCAAAATGAATTTGCTAGAAGAGCCGTATTGAACAATGACAAATTCACCAGCCCCCAGCCCCCATTTTTCCGAGGTTTGGACAGGTCAGCCCAACTGCACAGGTGATAACGAAAGTGACCTGGCTGACTATTCCACAGGAAGTTAAAAATGAGTCTCCGTAAAAGAATAATGATCTTGTTTGGAATTTTTTCCAAAGACATCCAGAAAACAGGCAGGCTTTCTAGAACCGACTTAACCAGGATGTAGCGGCCCCCCAGTGAAAGCCATTTGTTACACCAAAAGTTTATCCTTCTTTCAAAATGTGCCACCAACCCTTTCCAATCTGCCGGAGAGGAGGGTCTCAGTTTTAACTGGAATCCGAGGTACCTGAAGCCCTCACTCAGGTTTACAAAGGTGTAAGGAATAGAATTCTTGAGGACGAGCAGTTCCCCTTCCGAGATACCCCAGTAAAGGACAGAGGATTTAGAGAAATTTATGGATAATCCAGAGACGGAACAGAAATGCTGCAGAACTTCAAGGATGGCCAACCACTCCGATAAATCTGCCTTTGACGTGAGGAGAACGTCATCAACGAACAAGAGGTGAACCAGGTTTATAAATTTTGAGACCTTTATGCCGTAGATGAGGTGCTCAGAGAAGATCTTTTTGAGAAGAAGGCTGAGACCTTCCATAATCAGAATGAAGAGATAGGGGGAGAGTGGGCACCCCTGCCGGAGCCCCCTCTCACTTCTGAAAAAACTGGAAGCCTCACCATTTATTAGAACAGCAAAGCTTGCGCTAGATACACAAGACATGATCTACTCGATGAGCAGGTCACCAAACCCAGCTGAGAAAAGAATTAATCTCAGGAACTCCCAATCGACGCAATCAAAAGCTTGTTTTAAATCTAATTTCATTACCAGAGCTTTTTGTTTAAATTTTTTGATGCTGTGGATACCTTCATGGGAAGCTCCAATCGCGTCTTGAATCCTTCTGCCCCGTAAGAAGCCCATTTGCTCAGCGGAGAGACTCCTCTCGAGGAATGGCTTGATTCGATTTGAAATGACTTTTGAAATTAACTTGTATATGAGATTGCAAAGTGATATCGGCCGGAAATCACTGAAGGAGAGCGGATTACTTTCTTTAGGGATCAATACTAAAAAAGTAGAATTGAGACTGCCCACAATTTTGCCAGTAATACGAGAATCTTCCACCATTTGCAGTAGGTCCATGCCAACAAGGTCGAAAAAGAAACAAAAGAATTCAGTTGTCCAGCCATCAGGCCCAGGACTTCTTTCCGAATTGAAGTGAACCAATATTTGTTTTATCTCCGACAGGGTGACTGGTTTGTAGATATCGGTTGCCTCAACAGCAGATACAAATTTTGGAAAGAGGCTGGCGGTGGACACCATCCCCTAGAGATCAAGGTTTGTGTCTTTTTTGTATAAGCTGCTGAAGTGAGAGACCGCTGCATCCTGGAGGGCAATCTGGCCGCTAATATCTGCATCACCTGTACCTTTAATCGACCAGATAATCTTCTTTTCTCTATTAAAGCTGGCCACATGATGAAAATAACTTGAATTGGTATCACCACTTTTTAGCCATGTCTCACGGCTATTCAGTCTCCAGCGATTTTCCTTCGAAAGAAGAAGGGAGGTTCTCATTGATTCCAACTGTTTTAGAGAGGCCAACTCCTCAAGAGTCAAATCGACAATAGAAGAGGAGTGTATAAGACGAGAAATGTCCAATTCCAGTTTGATAAGACGGGATTTCTGCCCTGCTTTTAATTCATGGAACCAGGCTCTCGTTTTAGTCTTGAGCGCTTTTAATTTCCACACTAGCCGCCGTTGAGGATTTTCTTCTTTTTGAAAGCAAGGATCACTCCAAACCAAATGCACTAAGTTGGAGTATGACTCGGATGATAGCCAATGGTGATTAAACTTAAATGGAGTAGATGGATGTAGCACAGGAAACCTTAACTGAAGAAGAACAGGTGTGTGGTCGGAAACAAAGGGAAACTCAACCCACGACGATGGGAAACCCGACGTGGCTACAATACTTTCCGCCACCAGGAAACGATCAAGTCTTCTGGCAATCGCAGCAGAGCCTGTTCTCCCATTTCGCCAAGTGGGAGTTAGTCGATTTGGCCGGATATCAATCAGGTTGTTTTTATCAAAAATCCTTTTGAAGAGGGCTTCCGGAGGACCCGGCAGAAAGGAGCCTCCCCAATTTTCGTCAGCAGAGAGAATTATATTAAGATCTCCTCTAATGATGAGGTTTGGAAAGGAGAGAAGTCCAATAGAATCCAGGTTGGACCAAAAACTTTGTTTGTCCACACAGGGCCCATATAAGTTTAATAAAGCGACAGACTGCTTGGAAGTTAAACATCGGCCTAGAAGCAGAATACCTCCACTAGAAAGGAAGGGTCTCAAGTTGTATAGGCTGGGGTCCCAAGCCACCAGCAGACCACCGGAAGATCCAATGGAACTAGCTGCTGCCGAGACCCACGAAGGTCGAAATGAATGCACAAAATCTCTGGCTTTATGGTCAGCCGAGAGGGTTTCTTGGAGAAATAAGATGTCAAGCTTAGAGCACTCTAGTAGTCTTCTGAAGGAGGCTGACTTGAGGATACCTCCAATTCCTCGAATGTTCAAAGAGAGTACCAACATTACTTGGAGCGAGCCAAGGCTTTCGTTGCTCTAAGGGCCTTGCTGTCGAGTGTAGAAGGAGTCGGATCCGTATGCTGCGAGCTCAAATTTTCCTTTTTTTTTCTAGCACTCCTGGTCTGAAGAGGAGAGATTTCTGAACTGATTCCTCGCGACCAGGCATATGTCTTGGTCTCCGTCTCCACTTGAAAGGAGGAGGAAGATCCAATCTCCGTGATAGGAATGAGGAGATCCTTGCCACGATACACCGGGAGCTGTGTTGTATTTGCCGGAAGAATAGAAGTAGATGTTGAAGTATTTGAATCCACCAATGGCGTAGCAGCACTCTGTTCTGTCTGTCTGATACCTGGAAGCACCGAGTGTAATGTTGAAATATTAATCTCCTCCAGAAGAGTTTCAACCTGCTGCTCTGGCTGGCTGAAACCGGGAGGCATCGGTGAGGAAGGATCCGAGATCGGAATGGAGCGAGGGGAACTGGAGGGTGCAGTCGGAGGTGGAGAGGGATGTGAGGTCGGATGTAGGACTGAGTTCGTAGAAATCGCAACGGTTATAGGAGGAGGAACAGGGATCAAGTCAGAGGGGAGCGTGGATGCATGTAGAGGGGGCTGTTCCGCATCGGGAGGGGGGGGCGAGGAAACGGATTTAGAAGTGAGCCAAGAATAATTATCAATGAAATCCTTCTCAGTCGAAGTGAGAGAAGAAAAGAGAGCCGGGCAGAGTTGATGTAGAGTGGTCCGCGTGGAGGCCTCAACAAAGGGATCAAGAGGAGAGGTAAAGACTACAGGAACTTCCAGATGAGCTAGCGCTGGATCTGTTGAAGGATAATCCGGCGGGTTCAAAAGGAGATCTGAATCTTCCGAGGTATCAATAGATGGCTTACCGGGACAGGATCTTCGAAGATGATCGGTTTCCCGGCATAGATTACACCGAAAAGGGATCCCGAGGTAGTCCAGCCTCTGGAGCCACTTTCGACCCCTCCAGTCAATCACCATGGTTTCAGACAGCCCTTTGGTTATATCTATTTCAACCAGTATTTTCCCCATAGTCCTCCGATATAATGAATCGGCGAACTTATAAGTTGTTTGGCTAATGTCTCGTTGAGCAATTCAAGGACATTTAATATTTCATCAATGACAATTTTAAGAAAGACAAAAAGCAAGTACCATATCAAGGAGAAGACTCTCGCTACTTAACTGCAACGAGATATTGGGTTACTTTTCAATTTATTTATTTTTTCATGAAAAAATATTATTTCAAATTATTTAATTACATATCATTTCATATAACTATTTAAATCAAATTGTAAATACGTATCATTTTATATAACCATTTAAATCTAATTGTACTTAATAAAATTATAATGAAATTATCATTATAAACAAATTTTATTAATAAATATTATATTATAAGCAAATTCCATTAAATAATGTTATAATGAAATTGTCATTATAAACAAATTCCATTGATAAATATTATATTATAAACAAATTCTATTAATAGAGAAAATTAATTTTCTTAGATGACTTATTCAAAGTGTACATTTTGCAATATATATGTGGGCATTTTATTTACATATGTGAGCATTTTATTTACTAGTTGAATTTATCAATTGAAATGTATAGAATATGTAATGCTAAAGTTCCAATATGTTGATGTTTGGATAACATCGAGAATACATTCTTCCATATATATATATATATATATATATATATATATATATATATATATATATATATATGACATAATATTTATAATACAACGTATAAATATACTTAGTAAATAAATAGTTACTTATTATCCAAGTGATACATCTTTTCATGGATGGTTACCATATGTTCTATATATATGAAACTCTCATCATTGTAATAACAACAATTTAATATAAGCATTTTCTATTGTACTCGTGTCTCTCTGCATGGTTATTCTTATTGTGATCTTGGTTATTTCTACTGCTATTGTTAATGGTTTATGCTTCAGTTCAAGTAAATTTATAAAGTAACTGAATGTAATTGAACAACATTAAAATCCAACATGGTATCAGAGTAGCGTTTTTGAAAGAAGACTATTGCACATGCATTGACCTTCTACAGTAACTCATCGCACTTCCTGCAATTCATTGTTTTGTTGTAACTGCAACTCAGGTTAAAATTTCTACACTCTTTCGACAACCATGGTGAACCGTATTTTGGTGGAAGATAGGCTTGATGGAACAACCAACTTCGGTTCTTGGAAATCTATATTGCTCATCACTCTAGAAGAGAGTGAATTAATGTAGTGTGTTGAAGAAGTTGTACCAAAATCAGTTGATGATGCAGAAAAATCACAATGGAGGAAGAATGATGCAAAAGCCAGAAAAATCATCATCTATTTTGTTAGAGACCATTTAATCCCTCACGTCTCCAACTCGAAGACAGCTAAGCAGATGTACGATGCCTTGAAGAAATTGTTTGAGAGTAACAACACCAATAGAGCACTTGTCTTGAGACACCAACTTCAAAATCTCAAGATGACGAAGTCTGATACAGTTGCCACCTTCTTCATGAAGATTTCAAAGAGCAGAGGTCAGTTGGGTGCTATTAGTGAAATCATCTCTGATAGAGAACTTGTCATGATTACCTTAATGGTCTTCCAAGCCATTGGGAGCCATTCATTCAAAGTATCAGTGGGCGATCCAAATTGACCAAGTTTGATCATTTATGGGCAGACTATACTCAAGAGAACACCAGACTTGTAGCTAGAGGCATGCAATGTTCCCATCATGATGAAAATCAAGCCCTTGCCACTCGTGCAAGGAAAAGAAAAAGAAAAAGAAGAGGTTTCAGCAAAACCTTTAAAGGAAGGAAGTCAGCACCAACTTTTGAGCACAAAAAGAAGGACATGTCAAAGTTTCAGTGCTTTAGATGTGACAAGTATGGCCACTATGCAAAAAATTGTCCTACATGGAAGAAAGGAAAACAACATGCTTCCACTGCGAATGTTGATTTAGAACCACCTTAGAGGAAATCAAGGAATGCAAGCATGAACGATGAAGAGTTATTCTTCTTTTCATCCCTCTCAAATATGGTTCCTACTAGTAATGATGTTTGGTTGATTGACAGTGGTGCTTCCATGACTGGATACAAAGAGCACCTTACAGATCTAGTAGAGAAAGAATCTTGTTTACATGTTGTACTTGGTGATGATGCGAGATATACTGTGAAGGGAGTTGGATCCACCTCCTTACAATTGGATTATGGCACCCCACTCCATTTGAGCGATGTATTATTTGTACCTGGGATGAGATGGAACCTTGTCTCTATTTCATCCTTAGAAAACAAAGGCTACAAGGTTGCTTTCTCTAATGGAAAAGTGCTTGCATGGAACAAGAACTCTAGTATGAATTATGCCCGGGTGATTGGTGTTCGAGAGGATAGATTGTACAGATTGATTGTTCAACCAGTTCAGGCCCTAATACATGATTCTATTAGTTTGAGTGAACTATGGCATAGGAGACTTGCTTATTTACATTATAGAGCTCTTCCCGCTCTGGGGAAGATGGTGACAGGCCTTCCAAAGATCCATGTTGAACATGATGGCATTTGCAGAGGTTGTGCTCTTGGAAAGAATGCCAAGAGGTCCTTTCTGAGCAGCGATAGTAGATCCAAGGGGATATTAGACTTGGTTCATACAGATTTGTGTGGACCCATGATAGTTGCTTCCATAAGTGGATACCTATACTATGTGATCTTCATTGACCACTCTCGGAAGACTTGGATTTACTTATCGAAGACCAAGGATGGAGTCCTTGCTAGATTTCAGGAGTACAAAGCATAGGCCAAAAACCTGACCAGAAAGAAGATTAAAGTGTTGAGATCAAATAATGGAAGAGAATACATCTCCCAGGATTTCAGTGATTTCTGCATTGAGGCAGGGATCAAGAGGGAGTACATTGTTCCTTACAACCCTCAACAAAATGGGGTTGCAGAGAGGAAGAACAGATCTATTATCGAGGCAGTCAAGGCAATGATTCATGATCAACATTTACCTATGTTTTTGTGGGCAGAAGCATCCATGACTACAGTGTATGCTCAGAACAGAAGTCCTCATAAGACTGTAAGGAACATGACTCCCAAGGAGGCCTTCACCGGAGTGAAGCCTGAGGTTGGACACTTCAGGATATTTGGGTGTCCAGTATACATTCCTATACCGAAAGAGAAAAGGACCAAGCTAGACCCTTCAAGAAGAAAGGGTACATTTGTGGGGTACAGTGACTCTTCGAAGGCATACCGACTCTACATCCCTGGTCAGAGACAAATTGAGGTGAGCAGAGATGTTACCTTTGAGGAGGAGGTAGCCTTCATGAGATTTAGAGGATCTCACATGGATATGGATAGTGAGAAAGAAGAAGAAATGGTTCATTCTCCCCCTCACCCTCCAATAGTTCAGAGGGAGACAGTTGAGCCTATTGATGCGATTCATCCTGTACCTCTAGTTGGTGTTCCGAGAGATATTGTAGTAGGTTAGAAGAGACCTACATGGGCTCATTAGACTCTGCAAGAGGCAGAAGAACATGCAGTTCCTCAAGGTACCTTCCGAGAGAGAAAGAGACCTCAGAGATATTCGTGCTATACCGCAACTATGAGCCACATCATTGATTCAGAGCCTTCGTGTTATGAGGAGGCATCTAGTCAACTAGTATGGAGAGATGCCATGATGGAGGAGTATCAGTCCATCATGAAGAATGATGTGTGGGATATTGGTTCGAGACCTAAAAGCAAGTCTATAGTGACTTCCAAATGGATCTATAAGATCAAACATACAGTCGACGGAAGCATCGAGAAGCACAAAGCAAGATTTGTTGCTAGAGGATTCTCTTAGGTGGAGGGAATAGATTATGAGGAGACATTTGCTCATGTTGCTCGATACACTTCTATCCGGACGATTATTGCCCTCACAGCATCCATGGGTTGGAAACTACATCAGATGGATGTGAAGACAGCCTTTCTCAATGGAAAGATTGAGGAAGAAATATACATCGAGAAACCAGATGGTTTTGTCATACATGAGAAGGAGTCTCATGTGTGTAGGTTGAATAAGGCCCTATATGGACTCAAGCAGGCACCTCGAACTTGGTATGCGAGGATTGATGGACACCTGATGAGTTTGGGCTTCAGCAAAAATGTTGTTGATCCCAACCTGTACTACAAGACTGTTAATGATGAGGCCTTGATTTTGGTCCTCTACGTTGGTGATTTATTCCTCACCAGTACAGACAGCCTTATTATTGAATGAAAGTATGTGTTGGCCTCTGAGTTCGAGATGAAGGACCTTGGTATGATGCACTACTTCTTGGGACTAGAGGTGTGGCAAAGAACTGATGAGATCTTCCTAAGTCAGTGGAAGTACATAGTTGAGATATTGAAAAAGTTTGAGATGCTAAACTGTAAACCCATGGCTACACCAATGGTGATGAATCTGAAGAAACTATTTGTGTCTTCTTCTAATTCTGACTAGATTGATCTGACCCCATACAGACAACTGATTGGATCATTGATGTATCTGGTTAACACCAGACCAGATATTTTCTATGCAGTGAGTGCACTTAGCCAATTTATGAGCCAACCGAGACAAACACAATGGATTGTTGTGAAGCATGTGTTGAGATACCTGCGAGGAACAATTGGACATGGTCTGAGATATACTTATAGTATTGACATGAGATTGTAGGGATATACTGACTCTGATTGGGCAGGGAGCGCAATAGACAGGAAGAGCACCTTTGGGTCTTGCTTCACTTTGGGATTTGCCATGGTTTCCCGGTGTAGCAGGAAACAAACTTTTGTGGCCTTGAATACTGCAGAAGTAGAGTACATTGCATTAAGTGTGGTAGTCCATGAAGCAGTGTGGCTTCGCAAGTTCCTTGCAGATTTATTTGGACATGTGCTAGATTCCATCATTATTCATTGTGATAACCAGAGTTGTGTGAAGCTCTCATATAATCCAGTGTTTCATGACAAATCAAAACACATTGAGATCAAGTACCATTACATCTTATACATGGTGCAGAGGAAGATCGTATTGGTGCAATACCTTCCTACAGATGAGTAGGTTGTTGATGTTCTTACCAAACCCCTTACCAAGATGAAGTTCGAGTACTTCCGTGACAGACTTGGTGTGGCAGAGAATGTCTCCCTCACTGAAAGGGAGTGTTAATGTTTGCAGCTTCCTGAAACATTCTCCAAATTGTACTCCTCTGTGACTGAAGTGAATTGATCTGTGATGACACTTATCCGAGAAGGGATAAGTGGGTTTGGGATTATAGCCCAACGTCCCATGTGAAGAGAACATGAGGACATGTCATACACAGCAACAATTACAACACAGTCATTCACATATTACAATGTTGTCATTCACATATAAAAAAGTTGTCTATCATATTTGTTGTCCATTAACAAGTCTAATGATTGTTAAAGCTATAAAAACGTTGTCTATCGTATTCGTTGTCTATCATATTCACATATAAAAACGTTGTCTATCATATTCATTGTCCATTAACAAGTTTATTGATTGATAAAACTATAAAAGAATTGTCTATCATATTCGTTGTCTATCATATTCACATATAAAAAATATGTCTATCATATTCATTGTCTAGCATATTCAATGTCCATTAACATTTTAAGAAGAATTTAAAACTCTAAAAAAAATTAATCTCTGCCAGCAAAATCGTTGTGTAATTATATTTAGAATGGAATTTAAAACTCTTCAAAATTAAAGCTCTACCAGCAAATTCGTTGTGTAAATACATTAAATGGAACTTAAAACTCTAGAAATTAAATCTCTGCCTGCAAAATCGTTGTGTAATTACATTTAGAATGGAATCTAAAACTCTTCAAAATTAAATCTCTACTAGCAATTTCGCTGTGTAAATACATTAAAATGGAATTTAAAACTCTACAAATTAAATCTCTACCAACAAAATCGTTGTGTAATTTCATTTGGAATGGAATTTAAACTCTACAATTAAATCTCTTCCAGCAAATTTGTTGTGTAAATACATTAAAATGGAAATTAAACTCTGCAAAAATTAAGATGTTACCCAGTAAAAACATAGATCCGAGGATGAAAAGAATTCGGGTGGATAATTCGGGATCTCTATCACGCACAAAAATGGATGGCACAAAAGCAAGAATGCAAGGCACAATAGTAAGCATGAGCATCAAAATTTAACCATTGTTTGGCAACTAGGAAGGGGGTGCTAGAGTCGAGAACTCAATACAGCAAGAATCGAGGCGACCCTCAAATCATGGTGACCTCGTTGGGAACTAAAGGAAACCAAGGATATGTCCAAAAACCTTAAGCATATTCAACATAAGTATTTTACTAAGGACAGACCGTAAAACGAGATGGGTGAACTCTCTTGAGTGAATATCGACCAAAATAATTTCCACGTTGTTCTCATATTTTGTATTTTCATAATCGATACAAATATTGGAAGGAAATGGATCTTAGGTAAAGGGTGGACTAGGCACAGAGAGAGGAGTCTACAAACATAGAGAAAAAGGCCTCTGTAAAACGCAGATATTTATGCATTAACTAGAGGAGGGAGGAAGCGATTCACTTGGGCAAATAATAAAAAATAAAAAAACTGCAGAGTGTAAGAACACAATAATCGCAGAGTAACGAAGAAGAATTTTCACTGTATATGCAAAGGAATTTTTGGGCAGAGAATGACCCTACACTTATTATCCATGCATAGAAAAGCAGGGCATTTGAATCTAAGTTTTAAACACTGGAGTGAAGACAGTCGATTCGGCTCTTGGCCGACTTCTCAAGCACAGACTAATAACTTAAAGGATCATGGAACAGAGGATAAAAACACAAATATGCATCCAGATCTTCTCTGTGGAGAAGCAAATAATGAAATAAAAGTGAAATCGAGGAATAAAGAAAACACAGGCAGGAGACAGAAGAGCGCAGACAAGGTTTTGTGTCTAGGGCTCATTCTTAGCCCGTGCAAATAAACAGCAACTCAGAAATAAAGGATACTTTGGATAGCCAGGGTTCTTACAGGATGAATCAAGTGACAAGAAGATTACAATTACCAATTAAGATTTTACAAAAATCTGTTACAACATCGTAGAAACACAAGTGCAAGGAAAGCTCATGGAAATTAAATCTACATCTGAATACAGTAAAATAAACAATTGTAAATTAAAATTCATTCCAAGTAAAAACCATAACAGGCGTAGCTTTACCGACGACGATTAGGCGAAGATGTCCTCCCTCGCATTCGCTCCATCGAGATTCTGCTTGCCGACCGATGAGACCTCACTGGTACCTCCCATCCAACGCTAGGGGTACTCTTATTCCCCCTGAGCCCCCTAAGCCGCAAAGGGTCCATGCACACAATAACAGAGAATGATAGCATCCAACGCGCCTCGCAAGGTCAAGCTACCACTTTTTACCCAAGCTAGGTATCCCAACTCCCACAAGAGAAAGTTCAGTCAAGATAAAATTTCAGCAGCGTAACGTTACGCAAGCCAAATGATGATCCACACTCCTCCTCTGCCATCCTTTTTATAGATTTTTCTTATTCATTAGTTTACCAAAATCCTTATTAGATTCTTTTGTCATTTAATTAATTTCTTAAAACCTCCCCCGTACACATGTCGCCTGATCCCCTAGTTGCACTAGAAAATCAATTTTATTAATTAATTAAATATTCTTATTTCCCTCACCCACCTAAAAGTGTTCCTAAAAACACTCCTCGATGTACCATTATTCCTTTACAATTCTTAAAGGACTTACGCCTTACTTAATTCCTAGTTGAGTTAATAAATAGAAGTTCCAAAGGCTATATTCCTTACTAAGTTAGACATTCAGCTTTTTCTTTAAATTTCCTTTTTTCTTTAAGTTTCCTTTTTATTTTAAGTTTCTTCCTTGCTCCTTTTTAACGAAAAATCAATTTAGCAAGTGGGGATAAAAAAACCACTTTCCCTTTTAATAAATTTAATCCTCCACTATACTTTTGACTTAAGAAATAAGTTTGAATTTCTTACCCCCCTTCTTGTTACATGTTATTTATTTTTATTTTTTTGACCACATGTTCTACTTAGACCTAGGTTTTAATTTTCACTAGGCTGGGCGAAAATTTTTAAGGGAACTTTTAGTTATTAATTTTTTTACTTATAACATCACCTATTTTAAAGCCGACCAGGTCCTGGGGAGGCATAGTTTTCTAGGCACTAGGTTAATTAACTTATCAGTGAAAATCGCAACGTGCCCTTCACGATGCACTACGTGCGCCAAGGGTGCCACTCGCCTCTTTCCATTTTCTTTGTGCGACGTTCCCTTCAATATGCACTAGGTACTCCAAGTGTGCCACTCGCCTCTTTCGGTTTTCTTTGTGTGACGTGCCCTTCAAGAAGAACTACGTGCTCCAAGGGTGCCACTTGCCTCTTGACTGAATTTGGTAGACGTCAAACCCTTGGAGTCAATAATCCTCCAGGTGATCTTGTGGGAGACTAAGGGCCTCTAAGGAATAAGTCCCCTACCTTATTGCGTGCCCCTTAGAATCATCGTGAGTGACTATCACAGTCTTCCCTCATGGTATCGTGGGTCTTCTCGAACTAGGTAATCGTTAACCTACAGTTCGAGCCATGGTGGGAGTGCTAGTAGGTTGTGGTAGGGTTGCTTCCACACCTCTCCCTCAATGTCTCTGGTTGTCGTGCATGACCCCTCTACTCCATATGTGAGTATGTTCAGCAAGCTATCGTCAGTCTGCGTCCATCAACGAATCATGTCAGCAATAATAATCAATCATCATAACATATAATCATATGTACATATGTCACATCAACAACATTCAAACCCTAACATTCCACTCCCTGAATCGATCCAGAGTCCAAGGGGTTTCATTGACTCCTCTACATCTTCGATTTCAAGAGTCCAGCACACTTAGGAGAACCCATTCAATAGCACATGTTTATGTAAATACGACAAAATAACATATCATCAAATCCACAATATCTCATAATCATAATCAAAACAACGAATAGTATAATAACCTGGATCACTTGCATGTAAGTGTCCTCAAAGAATAAGTTCGCTCACTGTGCGCAAGAGACGGATGTTACAAAACCAGTTGCAAGTTGAGAAAAGATGATGATTCAAATTCTACAGACCAGAGGCAATACAGGCTAATGATTGGTAGCTTAATATATGTGACAGCATCTAGACCAGATGTAATGCAGGCAGTTGGATAGGTGGCACGATTTCAAGCAGCACCAAAGGAATCATATGTCTTAGCAGTGAAAAGTATTTTCATATATCTCAAAGGAACAAAAGAGTTTGGATTATGGTATCCAAGAGGAAAAGATCTATCACTTATTTCCTACACAGATGCAGATTGGGTAGATTGCATTGATGATTGATGAAGCACCAGTGGAGCAATGTTCTACTTGGGTGAGTGCTTAGTTTATTGGATAAGCAAGAAACAATCATCAATATCTTTATCTACAGTTGAAATAGAGTATATTGCAGTAGCAGGATGTTGTACTTAGGTTCTATGGATGAAACAAACTTTGACAGATATACAGGTTGAGTATGATGAGCGCATTCCAATCTATTGTGATAATACAAGCACCATTAGTATCTCAAAGAACCCGGTGATGCACTCCAAGAGGAAGCACATTCCAATAAAGTATTGATGCAGGAGCATCGCCTTCAAAGTCAAAGAAGCAAGCATGGAGACAGGGATATGACATCTCATCATGACAGAATTTCAAATCAACATTTAACTCAGAAACAGAACGAGTTGTTGAGATATTTTGGAATCGACGTTTTTAAATATATCTTGTTTGTAAAGTCATGTATGATTGTAAGGAGTTACAGATAGAGAGTGGAAGCTCTTATCTAGTAGTTATTGATAGTTATTGTAATAGGACAAAGCAGGTAACCGCTAGAAACTGATAGGATAGGTTGTAGACAGGACAGAGAAGAGATCGAGGAGCCACTCCTTAGATATTTTTGTTCTGTTGTTGTATTGTATGAGAGAGTAAAACAAAGTAGAGAAGAGTATAGCAAAGTAGCAGAGAGAGTAGAATAAAGGTGCAGTGAAGAACTATAATACTATGTAATTTATTTCATGAATTAATAGAACAGACAGAATTGTTCCAATTCCTTGGACAATGTTCATTTTGATGTGTGATTGAATGAATGATGCATTTTGTGTGTGGTTTAGTTCAATTCATTTATGTATGATTGTTTATGGTTGATCATATGATTTCGTGACGAACTGGATAAGTTCCAATTGTTTAGCTTCTAAGAAATCGTATGCAAGGAGTGCATATTGTACGCAAGGTGTGCATCGACAGAGTCTTGAATTGACTCAAAGAAGTTCAGAAGGTACAACGGGAATTTAGACCAAGTGAAAGGAGTACATAGAGTCAAGGAGCGACTAAGTGTCGAAGAACCAGAATAGAGAAGCGCAAGGGGTGCAGGAATAGTTTCTTTTGAAGAAACCCTTCGATCTGAGTTTTTCGAGATCCCAGGAACACAAGGAGTGCATGGGAGATCAAAATACTCAAGGGGATCAAGCTTAGAAAGGATAGCGGGAAGAAATATTCAAAGGGAGTGAGGCTCTGAAGGTTTCACGAGTTATCGATCAAGATCCATCCAAGAGGGACGGGGATCGTTCCAAATCATTGGATCTGAGCAAAGTGTGCGAGCTTTAAGTCACTTGGCACACACAGGAGAGAGGATTGTTGAAGTGCCAAAGTCCCGAAGTGATTAGGAACCATTCATCGTCAAGAGGGATAGGCGGTGCAAGATCTACAACTCCGGAGTGGAAGCAGTTCGAAGATTCCGTAGACAAGGAGGAAGTGAATTCGTCAAAGAGCCGAAGTAGATCCTGACTGTTAGTTTCCAGGAGGTACATGTCAACAGATCGTAGAATTTGAGTGAAAACACTCCAAAAGAAAGTGAAGGTGGAGTATTGAAACTCCCAAAGCCCGCATAGCCGAAGCGAATTAGATTCGTTGATTTGGGGAGTACGCGTGGCAGAAGATCTTCCATTTCGGAGAAAGTCACTCCGGGAGAAAAGGGGGTGTGTTGAACAAGAACTTCCGAAGGTTAGAGAGCGGATTTTATATGAGCCATCTGTTTGTTGAGGATAGGTGTCAACAGATCTTCCACTTCGGAAGATAGCTACTTCGGAGGAAACAAGGGTGGAGAGTTGAAACTCCCGAAGCCCGAATTGCCGAAAATAATCACAACTGTTGATTTGAAAGGGACATGCGTCAACATATTGTGGAAGTCTAAGAGAGCGTGCTCCAGAGAGAAGGAAGGAAAGGAGGTATATCTCAGTCGTCGGTCAAGAGGCACCGCCCGAGATCACAATATCAACAGTCACGTTGAATTATGGGGACAGAAAGTGCTCAGACTTTAAGAATTTGAGGGCGGGCCGCAATCAAAACCACGATATTACAAAAGGGGCGTGTGGTGATTGGTAGTGAGTTGCGGGGAGAAAAGTGTTGTAGTCTCAAACCACTCTTGGTTTCACCTGCAATCACATACTTACGTGAGGTCATAGCCTGAGGTCACATCTAGGAAGGGGCTAAGGGAAAAGGAGCTAGCGCATGAAACTTGATAGTTCAACAACGCGAAGGGAGAGGTTGTGGGTATCATAAAACATGCACCAAAATTCAAAAGGACCTATGTTTAATCAAAAGTGATACCATCAAGGTTTCAGAGAGTCGATTTGGCTCAGAAAATTGAAGATCCTTGACCGGGAGGTCGTGTAGCCTGAGGGAGAGTAGGGGGTTACATCAGGTGGTATCAGAGCTATTGAATTTTTTTGCAGACATCAGAAAAAGGAGAAAGGAGATAAATTGATATCATTAGTGTTATCAAAATTTGATTTTGTTTATAGACATCAGAAAGCGAGGCAGTGGAATCATGTCACCCAGAAGACGCAGAGCGAATACAGAAATGGAAGAAGAAATGAGGTGACTCATAATGAGACTGGATGCCATGGAAACAACACAAAGGAGAGCACCAGAAATTGGAGATATCAATGAAGCTGAAAGTGAGGAGATAGAGGTCGAAGAATATGTGGCAGAGGATGCTACAGAAGACGACTTATTGAAAGTTGTTTCAAGAATAGGAGCCAGAGAAAAAATAGAGGTACCAATGTATGAAGGAAATTTAGAATTTGAATAATTGTTGGATTGGGTACATGCTATGGAAAAGTAATTTGATTATGAATATATCGAAGAAGAGAAGATGGTGAAGCATGAAATGACAAGACTGAAGGGTCATGCAGCACTATGGTGGGACAAACTGCAAGTCGATCGCAGATGCAAGGGCAAGCAGAAAATTAAAAGATGGGATAGGATGGTAGCCAAGCTAAAAGAAAAATTTATCCCAAAGTATTATCAAATCAATATGTTTAGAAGGTTGCAGAACCTAAGACAGAAAATATTATCAATGAAGGAATACACTGAGGAATTTTACAAACTAAACATCAGGGCTGGATAGAAAGATAATGATGATGAAAAAACAGCCAGGTATATCAATGGACTGAGATATGAAATACAAGAGGAGATCAGCATGATGTATGTTAGTAAAGTCGAGGATGCTTATCAAGCATCCTTGAAAGCCGAAGAGAAATTGGCCAGAAAACAAAGCCAACAAAACAGAGGAGGAAATTCAAGCAGAGGTAATGGAACGAGAAGAGAGAAGTTCCAGAAACCAAAGCATGAAGATGGAAATCGGCATAGTCACCCTAAGAAAGGTGGAAGTTCTAAGGAAGGACAACATGGAGGAAGAGGAAGAGCCAAAGGAGTTGAAATTAGATGTTATGTCTATGGAAATATAGGGCACATGTCTTGGGAATGCCCAAAGAAGAAGAAAGACACTGGAGGAGGAGAAGCACACATTTCTGAAGAACAGAAGAATGTGGAAGCAGAAGGAGCAGAAGGAGGAAAGAACCTCATGATGAGTAAACTTCTTCTTAAACCAGAGAAGGAGGTAGAGAAACCAGTTCAGTGAACAAGTCTGTTTAGAACTGCTTGTAAAACAAAAGACAGAGTTTGCAAGGTGATCATAGACAGTGGGAGCACTGACAATCTAGTATCCATAGAGATGGTAAAGAAATTGGAGCTAGAGACAACTGCACATCCAAAACCATACAAGGTATCATGGTTTCAGAAAGGATATCAAGTAATGGTAAGTCGACAATGCCAAGTTGAATTTAATATAGGAGGTTATAGGGATGAAATATTATGTGATGTAATTCCTATGGATGTCTGTCATATTTTATTGGGGAGACCATGGTAGTTTGACAAAAAAGTTATTCATGATGGGAGGAAGAATACTTATACCCTAGAAAATAATGGTAAGACACATATGTTGTTACCAATAGAAGACAGAGCAAAAGAGGGAAGCTATTTCAAGTATACTTCTCATGAGTGGGAAGTAAATATTGAATGAAGCCAAGAAGGAGCAGGAAATGCAGTTTTCTATAGTGAGGAAGCCCAGAGTTATCCTTACAAATACATCTGTGGAGGATTTACCTGGAGAAATAAAGGAACTATTAGAAAACTTTGTTGACATAGTAGTGGATGAGTTACCTCACTCACTGCCACCCATTAGGAGTATAAGCCATCATATTGACCTTATTCCAGGAGATAGTTTACCAAACAAAGAAGCTTATATGTTGACACCTAGAGAGAATGAGGAAGTCAAAAATCAAGTCCAAGAGTTATTGGATAAAGGTTTATTCATGGAAAGCATAAGCCCATGTGCAATGTCAACTGTGTTGAGTCCAAAGAAGAATGGAGGATGGAGAATGTGTACAAATTCCAAAGCCATCAATAAGATCACCATTAGGTATAGATTATTATAGAAAATGCCAATGAAGATCTTATTTCCATGGCATATGTTGGCTCCACTTTCATGAATGATACAGAGGATAATGTTAGAAATATACAACAACAAAACCTTGAGAAAGAAGCAAAGATCACGGAATTGGAGGAGAATCTTCATCAAGTAAATATCGATGAGGGAAGCCTTCAAAAATTCAAGGAAAGTATAGAAAAGGTTAGGATAGAATTAGAGGAAGCCATAATAGACATGTATGCCCACCTGCACATGTTTTGGGATAAATCCGCCACCATCTTAGAACAACACAGCAGGGTACAAACTAAACTCACACAGTTGAACACTATCCGGGAAGGCATGAACAGTATTGATACATGGATTGCAGAAAACTAGGATTCACCAGTCGAGCTTTATCATCCCTCAGCCAGTGAAATAAAAATAGACAGTTATGCATTAGAATGCTACCAGCAAGAAGGAAAAAGGGTATACAGAGAAACGACTAGCTCAATGGAGATATATTCACACGTGCAAAAGGAAGAGCAAGAATTGATCAAGGTATGATGACTCTCACAGCTAGAAGAGCTTCATAAGAACCTTATAATGGAGGAACTGATCGACAAGACACAAGAAAGAACAATTCATATATGGGAGGCCGCCAAGTTGACCACCAAAGTAACAACAGATTTAATAGAGAAACACCTCATTCAACCGACTAAATTCCATACTATGGTTCAGGTGTTCATGGACACATTATCAAAGGATATGCAAACCCTCGATGACAACGTAGCCATGCATACAGCTGCACTAGAAGAGCTATCATATCGTAGACTCATATCTCTATATGATCAACTGCAAATATGGACAATATACCTCCGAGACAAGAGTCCATGAAAAGATTAAATAGCAAATTTGAAATTTCTATTACCTATACTCTGTTTTTTCTTTTCTAAACTACTTCCAATTTTGTCTTTATTCTATATACATGTCATCACGTAGAAGGAATATCAAAAATTGTGTAACAATTTCTTGAGGGAGAATACAAGAAGTCACAAGGGAGTTAGGAAAATAGTATAAATATGGGAAGAGACCCATTTTGAAAGGGGTCTTCAAGATTTGTATATGCTCTAGAACTTCTTTTGGAGAAAATACTTGGTTAATGAATATTGAGAAGCCCTCAAGGCCATTTTTATAAAAGGGAGAACAACTTTAATGTGTTGTTTTTTGATGTGAACTATTTTAGGTGGAATGTATGTTGTTCACATGAACTATAAGGATGTGTTTTCTTATAGACTAATCTAACGCAATCTGTATCTCTTTTACAATCTTGTTATCTCTCTTTATCTTTAATATGTCTTGTGCATATGAGTTGTGATGTATGTGGATAATATAGTTCAGACTTCTCTGGTTATATATTTTGCATGCATATGTTTCTAACTTTGCATATTCATTATAGCTATCTGGATGAGGTTTCTAGCAAAGTTTAGTTTCAATACAACTCATCCAATTACGATAACTCTCTCCTAGCTAGGATAGGATATAATAGAAGTAGATTAGATTTATTTTCATACATAGTCTTCATCTACATCTTTACATTTCATAATCATCCATTCTCACCCCTCATAACCAAAAATGGAAGTCGGGCCAGAATCTGGATGGCTCTCCTAAATCAAACGGTGCATGGCCTAATTGAGACTTAGTATGGAGGAGTACCCCTTACTATTGTTGGGTCATTCAGCCCTGTTAACACCACCTTGGTAATATTTTTGAAACTTGCATCAAGTTCTCTACTTCCCCTACCCTCGAAGATTCGTGTTTCATACATTCTTCATGTATTTATGGGTCCCATCATGGAGCTTCCATATCTCACAAAACCACTCACGATGAGTATCTTCGTCTACTGAGATTCATTCCTAGGTGGCATGACCCCAGCATGGTAAGCTATATGACGTTAGCATTGTCTCATGAGTTCCTCGATTATGAAAAATATCCTTGGTCTGAGCTTAGAAATGGGCTCTACTTTGTGTAAACCATCAAGATGCATAGTGCCTTATATACAGGTGTGTGGTGTGAGTACTTTTTTGTTTGTATATATCATATCCAAAAAATGCAAAAAAATGTTCTTTTTTGAGATTTCACTATGTGTTTTGACCCTGGAGTCTAGTTTACATGTGTTGACAGGATTACGGGGACTCGTTTTTATGAAGATGACGACATCCACTGAATTGAGGTATGTGTTTTCCAAATCGGCATATAGGGATAGGTGTTTTGCTGCATTTCTCGCCTTTCATTATTAAACGTCCATTTTTCTGTCATAATGCCTTAGTTTCGATCATGTCGGGTTGAGAGATTAGCCACTCCCTTTTGCATGTCGTAACATTTTCGGTAGTTCCCACCCTTCATGGACACCCTAGTTAGCACCCGAATTTCCATTTGGTGCCCATGTTGTGATTTCCCGTAGGCCTAGGAGCCCTCCTTTAACCTTGCCATGACTTAATGAGAGAGCCTCATTCTTCTCTCTTCGTCTATATTATCGGTATTTCACATGGGGAGTTCCCAATTTATTTTTATTTTTCTTAATGTTTTCCTATGCATTTGTTGTTTGCATCATGTCTTTCGTCATTGAGCTATTGTTTTCCCAGGACCTACTTACTATTATTACAGTAGCCTTAACCATCTGCCTCTTGCATTATTTGGCCTTTGTTTTGCATCCACCTACCCATGGAAAGAAAATATGCTAAGATTGGATCTCACTTTCATGTATCATTTTCATTCATCTTTCTTAGATCAGTTCCATGTGCTTAGAACGTAGGAGCATGTTGTCAAGCCACTCATTATCTCCAGCCAAATATACTTTTATCTCTTTTTCAAACTCATAAAAGAACAATAAAATACATTACCGAGTACAATTTTATCTATTTTTCAGACTCATAAAAGGACATGAAAAAGGTACATACTGAGCATACGTGTGTCCTTCTTTCGTGCTTGTTAAACCATGAAGGAGGAAAAAAATACAAAAAAAAATAAAAAGTGGGGGTTTTTCAACATTGGTTTATTCTCAAAATGGTAGTGCCAGTCGAATCGCCCTTGAACATGGCACATGTTTGAGTCCTCATCATACAGTTGGGTTTTATATTTCCTAAGAGTCTTCCCAGTAATATGAGTCAAAGATACTCCTCTGGCTGGTTACTCTTCCAGTCATCATGGAGAGTGCTTCAATGCCTCATGAATTGTTTCACTATATTCGTTAATATCTTATGTCTCACTGTGAAGTCACCATTGTGTCATGCTATATGTTCAAGGGAAGGTTAAGCCTAAGTTGGCCATCTATTGTTTTGTTGAATTTTTGAGTCGGTCATCCCTATGTCAATTGTATTTTATGATACTCTCTCTTCACATCATCTCTCGATGTATGTTTCATGTCGATTGATGGGAGATACATCAAAGCCCTCCTTCGACATATATCTTCCTATCGACTTCAATACATTATCTAAGAGAGGGATCTAAAAACCAACTAGTACCTTGTAGCTTGCAGTCCTTAGTGGAAAGCCTCCTCATGATCAACAATGGGTTTACATTATTGACTCGTGATCGATTGATTCTATGAGTGTTCAACATCATATCCTCTATTCACACTCGTTATATTGTACTAGGTACATTAGGGTCCATCTTCCTCATCAGTGGGTCCCCTCACATATTTTAACGGTATATATCAATGACCAATAATCAAAAAGTTTCTACCATGCTCGACATCAACTCATTTATTTGCATGTTGTAGATTTGTACCATTGGGGTTTGGGACAAAGACCTTGGGTTGGGTCCATATCATTCATTTACATCATCCCCTGCCAATTTGTGATGGAGTATATCACTTATCTATGAGTACTTTGAAGACTTCGACTTCAAGGGCACTTTCCTCAGTGCTCATTGTCTTTGTGATATGTGTGTGTGTCTGTGTGTGTCTGTGTGTGTGTCTGTGTGTGTGTTGTGTCATCGATCCACATTGTATTTGTTGGTGGTTATGATTGTATTCATGACATAGATCTACATTGTATTGTCTTGTGGTTATTTTCTTATTGATGAATGGATCCACCATGTATTCTTTTTTGGCCATGGTCTTGCATTTCCCTTAATGGATCTATTGTGTATTGTGTTGGCGGCCATGCTTTGTTTCTCTTCTGAGCATGGGTATGCCTACCTTGGGAATGATCTATATATGTCGACTTGATGTTTGATTGCAAGTACTCATTGGCTCCTTGATCTCCAAGATCCTTCCTTATGCCACTCCTCACCATGAATTTTGTAATGTATTTAAGCTAGTGGTTCCTCTTCTAACCTCACACATTAGGGGGCATATCTTACAATTGTATTTTTCAGCATAGGTTATGCAAGCATGTTATTAGTTGTTATGAGGCTAGAAGTACATAATTGAGTAAAATTCTCATAATTATTTCACAAGGAAATAATTATTTTGTCACAATTTCATAATTATGAAATAAGAATTATTTCATAATTATGAAATAAGAATTATTTCATAATTGAGAATAAAGTCATAATTGAAAAGAAAGTTCATAGTGAGTTGGTAAAAGCTCATAATTGAGCATGGAACTTGAAAAAAAAACTCATGAGAGAGAAAAAGTTCATAATAGGTTGGAAAAAACTCATAATTAATCATGAAACTTGTGCATGACTTGTAATTTTTTAGTTCACATGCCATGAAGCCTATATATGACTTTTAATTGCTTAGTTCACATGCTATCAAGCTATCCATAACTTGTATCCGCCTATCCATGACTTGTATCCACCTAGTTCACATGTCATAAAGCCTATCTCCAATATCTTCTAAAATCCTATAAGAAGAGGCCAAATCAAGGAAACGGGGAGAAGAGTTTTGGGAATGGTTATGTTGGAAAAATAGAGAGAGAAGCTCAAGAGGCTAAGGAGGAGCATCGAGAACCTGAAACTAGGAAGAATGCATCTTTCATGACTCAAGGTATGATGATTTGATTGATGTAATGCTCTTTATTTATGAATATGGACCATTGGTTTTCCCCTTTCATTTTGTTCATGTTCAATGATATATGTTAGATATGATCTTACATTGAATAGATCATGATAGATCTAGTATATTTGAATTTCCTAACACTAGAAGAATAGTAGATCATTTGTTGTGTGTCTCCTTGTGTGCAGGAAGCAGATCGTAGGAGATGGATTTGGATCTCGAGAGCTACATCAATTGGATATGCAAGGACAACCATCGATCGAAAGGTATGTTCAACACCCTTCTTGGTTAAAAGGAAATAAATCTAATTAGATCTAGGGAGAACCATAGGAATCTAGCCCCAATGTCTATCTTGGATCAAGGGAAGATCCAAGGGAGAATTGGCTTATCCTTAGGCCATCTTCATTTGTAATAGCATGAACAAGCATAAACTCTAAGGAGTGATGTGTGTGCATATGTAGTGTGATTAACTAAAAAATGTAAAATGTTTGC
Source organism: Picea engelmannii (assembly GCA_009831015.1). NCBI lineage: Eukaryota > Viridiplantae > Streptophyta > Pinopsida > Pinales > Pinaceae > Picea > Picea engelmannii. The sequence goes on along the minus strand of ML832005.1, from coordinate 98,435 downwards.
AAGATATTAAATTAAATTGCAAGTAAATGAAAATCTAAATTAACATGCAAGTAACAATAAACAAGTACTAAAAGAAATGATTTTTTCCTTTATATGAGTTACCTTTTAAATTGAAATGTACTTGCAAGAATTTCATATTTCAAAATAAGAACAATCTAATCTACCCTTTCATCTCACAAGCAATTAATTTTCAAAACAAAAAAAAAACCTCTATTGGAAAGCAAAAGAATAGGGTACATATGAGGTTATTTTCTTTCACTAAGAAGTTTATTGAATTCTAAACTATCTACGGCTATAACAAAAAACAAAAATGAATGTTGGAAAGTAACAGGCAATGGCTTTTCACATTCACTTAGGACTAGGTCACTGGTGTATTCCCTTTTTTTCCAAGGTTTATGTGAAAAATAAATTCCTAAATAACTCAAAAATAATCAATAAGTATGCTTTATAGCATACTTATAACAGAAAACATAAAGCAAAATATGAAAGAAATCGGTTCGAAGAAAGGTACTAAAAACCCTATGGGGTTCGCTTCTCAATCCTATAGATATCTAACATATAGATATCTAACATAACACTTAACCTACAACAAGAGTATTTAAAAGTAACCTACAAGCCTTAAAAAACACTCAAACAATTGAAAACAAACCGTGAAAATAAAATTTGAGTTTTCAAAACCAATGCATAAACTCACTTGATTTAGTGTGTTTCTCTTGTAAAATTTTCCCATGTTTCTTGCACCAGCCAATGTAGATAATGGTTCCATATTGTGTGTTGGTCAATGCACTTACTTGCCCCAAAACCTACATTGGATCCTGAGAGGTTCCCAACAACTGCAAGCTTGGCTCTAAGATAGTCGTGAAGGGTTTTCGACACATGTTTCCTAAAATCATGAACTAGAAAGAAACAACGACCTAAAAAGCCCCAAAAAAAACTCAGAAAAACAAATGAAAAGAGGGGGAAAGAGATTTACCCACAACCAGGGATCACGAGAAGGGATTAAATCCCCAGTGAAGTCGCCATTATGTTGTGTAAATTCTGCAACAAGAGTTAGCAAAATCTATTAATCTAGAGATTGTGCTAGATAACAGACAATTTTAAAATCAAAGACTAAAAACCCTAACTCCAAATCAACTTGCTCACTCTAAAACTCTTTCCATTCAACACAGAAAGAACCACTGCAAAAACAAAGAAAGAACTAGAACAACAAACTTGAAAGAATGAACAAATTTTATATTACCTCAATGGAACAAGGCCTTTACATGGACCTATGGAGAATCGCTTGGAGAGAAATTGACTCCTTGGCCTCCTCCTTAGGAGGGTTCTTTGTTGCTCCGAAATGTGTGTTTCTCTCTCTTGCTTATGACTTTGTGTAATTTGAATATCCTCATGCCCCCTTCGAAGTATTCAGATTCTTCAACCGCGTCGAGAGCACGCAGATACAATTAACTTATCTATATTGACATGCATTGGTCGTTCCAAATCCTCACGAAACATAAAAATCCCTTCCACGATCCTTATCCCAGTCCTGTAATTTGCATTGACAAACAATTCGAGCCTCTGTCTCTTCATCAGATTGATCCATCTACGAACATGCTGAAAAAATGTCTGGAAAAAGCCACAGAAAGATTAAAAATGCAGAGATTCCAACGTCGGGGTTCAGAGGCGGATCCCAAACATGAGCAACCGTTTCCCTCCGTGAATAACACGACCGCATCCGACCCACCTCCCTTCTTCGCAGAGAATCTCCGCAATCATGCGATTCCCCTTCCGACCAATTCTCCCTGGCAGAACTTCGTGCTGAGAGAGGGTTCCCAGCCGGAATTCATTCATCCTTACCTCATTCAATCTAACCCCAACAGGGGTTCTATTACCATTTCTTATCCCTCTAGAATCGTTCAATCCGCCTTCATCATACAATCCTTCATCCCCAACATAACAATTTCCTGCTCCCTCATCGGTTCCCATGTCGTCTCCCATTTCGATGACCTCAGTGTCACCTTAGACCTCCCGGGCCCCCTCACAGTCCCCCTCGTACGAGGAAGTCCTTACATCACCTGCATTGTCAAGGGCGGTGACCTCCGATTCACCACAATACACGCAGTGCTCAATGTTTCGTCCCACGATCATGACACCAAGCATAAAATTGTCTTCAACAATGGACAGACATGGCTCATTTACAGCTCCAATTCTCTTTATCTCAACAAGGATTTGAGCATCTCTGCATCCTATCAAGGCGTCTTGAGAATCAGCATACTCTCAGACAAAGATGGAGAAGTTGCAGATGCAAAGGAGCGGATTTTGGATCGGTTCAGCACAGCTTATCCGGTCTCCGGATTGGTGGATCTCAGGATGCCCTTCAATGTTAGATACGAATGGAAGAAGAAAGGACAAGGTGAGTTACTGATGCTTACGCACTCTGTACATAGGCAAATCCTAGCTTTTCCTGCACCCAATATAATACTACCCGACCTCAGTTATCGTAGCATGGATGGAGAGCTGCTTGGCATTGTGGGTGATTCATGGATTTTGGAAGAAACCCCAATTACTGTAAGTTGGTATTCAATGAAAGGATTGCTTGAGGAAGCTAGAAATCCTATTATCAGAGCCCTGGAACAGGATGTAAGCAATCTACAGCCTATTAAAACCCCATCTACTTATTTTTATGGGAAGGCTGTTGCAAAAGCAGCGAGGTTTGCATTGATTGC
>ML832005.1:60580-74632 GCA_009831015.1 Picea engelmannii | reverse complement strand
TGGGGAAGCTCCTGTTACGCCGGTTTCAAGCCCTGACTCAAGCCCCTTGGACCTTTCCTACAAACCGTGCGATAACAGGACCCAACCATAGTTTTTGAAACTTTGAGACAATTGATAGTCCTTTAGAGTATATGATTAGATCATCAAGGTAAACATGAATAATCTTACTGATCAAATCGTTGAAATTTATTTGCATAGATCCTTTAAAAGTGGTACTTGTAATAGATAAGACAGAAGGCATACGGTCATAAGTCAAGGTACCTCAATTAGTAATAAGGGTGGTTTTGTATGCATCTTCCCTTTTTACCTTGATTTGATTGTAACCGAAAAAACCGTTAAGTAAGGACATCATTTGTGACCCTACAACTTGTTGCAAAATCATTTCCATGTTAGGGAGAGGAAAGTGATATTTTATACTAGCCTGATTTAATGCACGAAAATCAACGCATAATCTGATCTGACCGGTTGTTTTTCGAACAGGAACCAAATTGGAAACCCATTCAGAATACTTGACCGGAAAGACGATTCCATCCTTCAAGATTTTTTCCAACTCCTTTCGAATAGTTGCTTCCAGTGCAAGGTTGATAGGTCTTTGTTTTTGCCTAACTAGTTTTATGCCTTCCCTGATGGGAATGGCATGCAATATAAGACCAAGATCAAAACCACGAAGATCCTCATAAAATCAAGCAAAAACATCTAGAAATTCATGAATAGTTGCTTCCAATGCAAGGTTGATTGGTCTTTGTTTTTGCCTAACTAGTTTTATGCCTTCCTTGATGGGAATGGAATGCGCTATAAGACCAGGATCAAAACCACAAAGATCCTTGTAAAACCAATCAAAAACATCTGGAAATTCACCAAGTGGCTTGGAAAACTTCATTTCCTTTCCATCAGAACATTGGGCACCTATTTTAACATTATTTGGAGACTCGAGTGTCCCAATGTTCAAGGAGATGGTTTCACCCACCTTCCTCTTTGACTCCTCTTCTTTATGTTTCTATTTATTGCCTACATCACTCGATGAAAACGAACTCTCTAGAGGATTCAAACCTTTAGGAATCTTGTTATCTTCTATGGATATGATTTCCTTGGGCTTATAGGGTTCATTTTGAATGAGGGAATGGATGCTCTCATTGCTAGGGAAGACCTCCCAAGATTCTATATTGTCAGGGATATGTGGACGATATAGAGATTGGAAAGTACAATCAGGTCTATGTGGCAGAAGTTGTCGATTAGGAGAGGCTACAAAAACAACTGACCGATCAACCATTGAGTTCAATTCTCTCTTAACATGAGTGATGTTAAAAGATAATATGTTTGAGATAAGTGCCCAAACAGTTTGGGTATATCGTTTCATCAACTTGTTTCTAGGAGAGTATATCTTATGTACAAGGTTCACAACAAGCTCAGAATATCCAAAAACTGAAAGGTGACCACAACCAAGACTGTAGGCGTTTTCAATGCCTAATAATAAAGCTTTGAATTCAGTGACATTATTTGTGCAAGAAAACTCCAATCTGTAAGAAAAGTTATGAATTTTCCCTACAGGGGAGTACAAGATTATGCTAGCTCTGTTACCTTCACTAGAGCACGAACCATCGAAGTGCATGTGCCACATACCATCATCCAAATCAATTTGTTACAAGGGGGTATTATCTTCCTCAGAAAAAATGGAATACACCCTTAGGTCCTCTTCGATATAGTTCACATTAGGTTGTGGGACACTCTCTATGTAAGGTGAAATCCTTCCCTCTCTAAGGACTATAATGTTTTTTCCATTTTGAGGAATGGATAAGTGTGTCATGTCGAGTGAGGGGTATCCACCTGTCAAATCTTGCCAATCTCTTCCCAAGATGATTGAGTAATTGCTTACTGGCATGTCAATTACCTAAATGCTAAGGGTTGTCCTTATTTCAGAGTGTGCGCACAAAACTAAGGTCACATCTTTAATCTCGAATGAGTTCAGGGATTTGATTGTATAACTTAGTGAAACACAAGTTGAAGGACTTGATGGTCTCACCATCCTTATAGGCGATGTTATTGTACTCCCGTAACTGCTCATATGGGCTTTTAGATTTCCCATAGGTGGACCTAAACCAATAAACTAACTCCTCCTAAGTAGACAGAATCTTAGGAGGAAGGTCAAAGAAATCGGTCGCAACCTTTCCTTCCAAGGAATTGACGAATAAGTGCATGCAAGTATCGTTGTCATTGGCTCCTATGTTGTGAAAAGAATTAGAAAATGCCACTAGGTGTTCATTTGTAGTGACAATGTTATTTCCCGAAAACCTAGGGAGATGCTCCTTGAATTTAGGAAGTGGACGAGTAACAGGTGCTAGGTTAAGAGGAGAGGACACATGCCATAGTGTGTTTGTGGCATCTTCTTCAATTTGAAAAATCCCATACTTTTTTAATTACTTTGGTGGGATTTGTGGTAGATTGGGTAGGGATATGGTGGCTACATAAGCTACCCATCAATGACGAAGCTGAATACTGAGAGGAGGAAGCACTCCCAGTGCCACCACAACCACCACTAGATACCATCTTGTGGATGATAGGTGAGGGAGAGAAAGACAAACTGGATGAATCAGACAAAGTTCTCCTTAGAGCACTTCATTGGGTTGATAACACAACATTCATTCTTCCTATTTCAGAAATAGGATTAATTTCAGGTGATAAGCCTCTTCTTCTTCTAGAAACACGAGAGATGAAGGACATGAAAGTAAGGCCAAAACTAAAGGAACAAGAAAGTTATTGTTGATTTCTAAGTTGTCTATGTCTAGCTTCCTAATGTTCTTGGGCACTAATATCTCATTCAATTGTTGCCCATGAATGATTAAGCTGAACACGAGTATTGGCAGTGTCTAAAATGGTGTTGAATAAATTCAAAGCAATGTTAGTTTGATCTTGAAGACCGTGCTCAACATTGGGTTGCCTTGGAACAGGCCTAGTCATTAAGAAATAAAACAGTCAAAGAATCAATATCATAAAAAATAGACTTATTCGATGCTAATCAAGCATAAAAATTAACCAGAGAGATATTGAAGATCTCCCCAGTATGGTCGCCAAATAAATGTTGAGGAAAAGATATGAAATGATCTTACTCAAAAAATTTCAAATCCTGCTTGGCTAAAGTAAGATAGACGAAAATATTGCCCTATGTTTATAGCCATCAAAATCGATATCCTAATTCACGAGTATTGTTTACAAGTGCTTAGGCTGTTTTTTTTATAAACAAAAGCTTGCTGAAAAAATCATTATTTATGTAATTTTCTGAATATATCATATGTTGAAATAAAGATAGAGACAGAAGTAAAGACACCAAGTTAATAATCAAAACAGATGAGACATAAAGAAATCCTTTATTTCATTCCAATTCATCAAAGAATTGTTCTCTTTACAAAATTTCCTGAGGAAGTTTTGGACCAAAGTCAAACTTAGACGTCCCCAATGAAACATACAAAAGGACTTCTAACAGAAAATAAAAAAAACTGAACATGAAAAGTTGGATCAGCTTGCCACATATTGTTGCCCACTAGACTCTGCACAATAGCCTTTGTCAGTCATGAAAACTAATTCACAAACAGACAAGTCTACACAAACTATCAAAGATAGATCGACACCTCTGAAAAACAAGTGTCTAAATGATGTAATTCAACCCTGAATCTTGTTGTCTATAATAGGACTCTGCTATCATAAAAAAGAATTAGGCTTCTAATGAATTAAGGAATGAATGAAAACTGAATTATCTCAAAAAAAACTCAAAGAGCAAACCTTAGTATGCTTCTCCTTCTATTATCCTCTTGTTCCTCCCTTTCCTTTTTCCTTTAAGCAAATTACAATTGGTTGAAGTAGTTGAACTACTTCATTAGTTAAGTTAACTAAAACTCAACCAACTTTTTAGTTAGGGGGAAAAGTAATAAATCATAATAAGTGTTTTTAAATAAATAATAACTAGTAGGTGGGACCCCTTGTGATTCCCTTTATCTTTTAACAATCATAAAACAACTAGTTAATTAAACAAAACATCCTTCCTTGTGACTCCCATCATCACATTCATATTTGACAATTTGTCTCAACGATTTCTGAAATTATTTCCAAAATATATTACCCATATATCCAAAAATAATGTGCTGTCCAAAATTTCAGAAGTCAACTGTTATCATCAATTTATAAATAAATTAAAACTTAAAATCCACATTTTCCACTCTCAGATGCAATACTTCCCTTGTGGTTGTTGTCACCTTTTGATCTCTCTGAATTTGACTTAGGTTGTGCTAAGACTTTAGGCCTAATCTCATTGATCATATGAGAGAAATCATCCCTCAAATGCATGCGGGAGGACACGGATTTATCAACGCCATTGGAGGGTGAGAAAGGGGCAGCAGTGGCTTTTTCTTTGTCAAGGGCATGGTGGGCCTCGGTTTTCATCCTTTTTCTCGCATGGGAAGACTGAAATGGTGAGTGGTCAGGGGCATATTGAACAATTTGATTGATAGGTGGAGGAGCAAGTAAGGACAATTTAGGCCATCCACGATGTTGGGAGACCATCGGGTGGACAATCTCTTGCCATCCGTTGTTTTCGAGAACTTCAGATTGTAGTGAGACATGAGGAGGCACGGGAATACCAAGGACCTATGGGGCTTGGAAGGGAGGCATTTCAAGCCTAGGTTGGACCATTCCTTGCCCAATCCAATTAAAAAAACCAGCTTGAAATTGTTGGCTTAACTCTTGCGAGTCTGCATCAAATTGTATGGAGAATCTTGGCCTTCAAGGGACCTTGTTCCAATTACCTCTTCCTTGATTACCTTTTCCATGCCATGTATGCATAATTGATTAGAAAATAGTTTCTTTGACAACCATACATGACAACTCATTTTAAAATAGGAAATAAATTTTGGTTCGGCAACATATCAGACTCATGCAATCCAATCCATACAAATTATTTAATCGTTGTCAATGAGCAGGGGGTGAACAAAGGTTCTAGGATATGCGAGGGGTTGTATTGAGCGAAAAATGTTAAATGAGGGGGAAAAGATCATGATTATTGCTCACAGACAACAAACAATCAACTGTAATGTAAACCAAAGAACATATCATTGTAATCCATCCATGTGATCTTAAATTGTTAGAATACAAAGTTCCTCTTAACTGTAATTAAATTTTAGGAACATGGAGTGGATAATGAATATGGGAAGGCGAGAGGATTGTAATTAGCGAAAAGTGATATAATGGTAGGGAAAAAGAGCGGATATTGTTCATAAAATCAATTAAGTAATCCATAAAACAATTATGTATTTAATCCAAACGATCAAACACTAACCAAATAATTATTGTGATCAATTGAACAATTGTTGTGTATTAATACTTGTTCAATGTCCACATTTAAATATTAAACCCCTTTAATTCACGCAGTGTCATCATATTCAAGAACAATATGCCTTCTAAACAACCTGTATAAGAATTATGTTTCCTCTCACTTCTTCCATTTAATATTTAAAGCAAATTCCAATGAACACACAGTCATTTATTTCAACTATGTTCATCATCAAAACCATCAACCATTGTCCATAAATTACTTCCTCAAATCAACCACGGACACAAGTTCTTTTAAAATCATGCCTGATTCCATTCCTCTAATCAATTTAAGAATTAAATTGCAATGAAACCATACTGTTATAAAACCCGTGCCCATCTCTGATGGTGCAATCAAACGATATGATGTACAATATCCATAAACATACACAGCAGACAGCCAAGTCACAACTATCAATCCTTTCAATTGCAATGATCCTGATCGGGCAATTTAAACACACAGTAATAGAAACCATCATTTCAACTTATACCATGTTGTAGGATCATTGTGACTTAATCAAACCATAAAATAATGTTGAGTTATCAATCCAACACAAGGATGCAGCAACTGTATTCCCAATTCCATTTCTTAAATCAACCAATTAAACCATGTCGAGCTATCGATTCAACTATCATAATAAATAATGTAACGACTATATACCAATAATATAAACCATTGTCAGTGCTACTAATAGAGACGATACAATAATAAACCATTGTCGACGCTACTCCACCAACTCATAACAGTCAACAATATACCCGACAAGATATAACTGGCTCAATTTATCACAATCGGGCTTGGAATAATCAAGGGTTTGCTCGGTGGAACCAACAAAGGGAGATTGGAGTCGACCATACCAACAGCAGGTGAGAACCCTTCGAGACAACACGGTGAACGCACAAGCATTATGGCCCTTATCTCATATGATAGGGTGACAGTCTGACCTGAGGCAGGAAAGACTATGAACAAAGGAGCAGAGGTTCTGTACTGGCCAGTAAACAACACTGAGAACACACAGGGCATAACCCTCGTGGTTTTCCCCAAAATAAAACCAAATAATGTTGATATAAAACAAAGCCAGGTAATAGAAACCAGCCCTAAAGCGAACCTCTTGGCATAATAGCCACCATAACTAATTGTGTAGAGACCAATAACATAAAACGAGCCACGACTAGGTGGAAACGACATGCAGTGACCCAAGGTGTTTCAAAATCAAATACAACAACCCCATAACACCAAATATGACCGAGTATGGTTACTAAATTGTGAGGAGACGGCTAGCAAGTCTAGATGGAATGAAACCCTCCAACAAAAACCCATAAAGAAAACAAAGAGCCTTCATGTCTTCCACCACACAGAATAATCAATGAAATTGTGAATTCAACCATCAAATTTCCCATTTGCAACAAATAACACACAAACGACTATTCCAAAGAAACACCATGAGTTTACATAGTTTCCAGCCTTAAGAAAAGCATAGAACAATACATCATCGAGCCAACATCTATTTCATAAACAGAGCGATTTCATGGATGGCGAAAAAAAAAACATACATGTCACCAAAAATCCTTAAAAATGCGAGTTTGGTCGAGAAGTTCCCTCCTTACTTGAATATTGGAGCTTAATCACAGTGAACAACAATTGAACAATAGCCAAGCTAGGGTGATGATCAGTGGGGAAGTATGGAGTGGCGTGCAATAAATGCACGTCGCTTCCATCCTCTCCTCATTCAATTGCGTAGTACATGCCAGCCAGCCAACATTAACCCATTCCATTAATCCATTGCATCGAAACTAACATTCATTTTTTTCCAAATGCGCCACTCGATATCACATTAACCATTTCCAAACATACCATAATGTATATCAAATGCACCTTCATATAACTCAATAAAATCGTATAGCCACTAACATCCACTAACATTGCTAGTTAGGACGAACATCAACCCTTTTAATTTTCAAATGCATATAGTGTAGCATAGTATAGCATAGTTTCCTTTCTTATATTTATTCCATATTTCTCTTATCTTTTGTTATGACTAACATGTGTCTTGTGCAGGTGTAACATGTAATAAATCATGGCACCAATAGCATTGTAATAACAGTTGACATAAGCCATCATGACATTGAATTTAGATTTTAGAGTAACAAAACCCACACAGAGCATGCATTATCCATCTGTCATTATGTCGCAAATAAAACCAAGATTTCATCATCAATCATGTAGAACCCTGTAAGCAGTGTCGAACAACAACATAAATATCAAATAAGAACATGATCTGATCCTCCAATCTACAAGGGGGTCCCACCTACTAGTATAATATATATCATTAGCTTATAATTAATAGGCTTTAGCAATACTTTGCGGGCGAAATCCTCGTTGTGATTTTTATCATCAACACTTGGTTTCTAAGAAAATATGTTAGTTCCCTCACAAGGTTTTGAGCATTGGTTATGGATCTCAAGGCCTTCACATAGTATAGGGGGGTAACCCAAGCCTTGGTTGAAGTAAAAAGATTCTAGGCGTCTAAGGCCAAACATGTCTCAAACCAACACACCAAACCTCTCAATATTTTATGCAATTTATAGGGCTCAAGGGTCATGAATGACACCTCAAACAACCATAGATGACCTCTTGAGGGGATTTATCACCTTTTAGTGTGGATAAGGGCATTATGAGGAGATTTTGGGCACTGGGTATGGATCTTGGGTACTTCGACATAATTGAGAGAGAAAACCCAAGCCTTGGATCCTAAAGAAAGCTTCTTGGCATCTAGGGCCAACAATGACACATTGAACCACCACAAAGGACCTTTCCAAGGTATCATTGGTTTCTAGATGGAGATAGTCAACACTATGAATTTTTTAACATTAAGTATGAGTCTTTGGACCCTGGATATGGTCAGGGGTCACAAGGATGCAATATGAACGCACACACACTCCTGCTTAGGAACATGCACGCATTCCTAAAACATGTGTGTGCTCCTCTTAGGAATGCATGTGTGTTCCTAAGCACATGTTCTTCCTGCACATGAACATGTGCATGTTTCTAAGGAATATAAGTTGGCAGGTGTGTGTAGTGGTTCGATAAGCATTGAGGTTGTATGATTATGAACATGCACATGTTTCTAAGAACACCCACATGTTCCTACATGCACATGTTCCTTCACACATCATTGCCACTTTTTAGACTAACAACTTCGTGTGAATACGGATATGTGTGTGTGTGTATTCAAATTTGTATTCAAATCTACACCATATATATATATATATATATATATATATATATATATATATATATATATTTCAATTGATTTCATATTTGAAAAAGCCCATAATCTGTAAGGTTAGAAATAAAGCTATGATACCATATGCCAAACACACTAATACATATACATCCAATTAATAAAGTAGATTTGAAATATTAAAGTACAACACTAACAACGATTACATCACTACTAGAAACCAAATACAAAGATAGAATACAATTTAAAAAATAGCCGCATACACCCAAAAGAAAAGGAGGATGGAGAAATTACCTACAATAAGATGATGAAAGACTTGACTTACTGAAAATCAGCAACCAATCAATGTCCATCAACTCTCATCCCAACAAACCCCTAGGTCCAAGACTAAGAGATTTCAAGCCCTCAATCAATAAAACTATACTAGCCTACCTCACAATATATTCAACATGTAACCAAAGTTTGTGAAAGAAAAAAGTGTCTCCCAACTTGCTCAAATTCCATTTAAACAATGGTCTTTCCATTGCACCATATTATTGTTTTCTTTTTCCAATGTGAATTCATATAATGTGAGGCATTCCACCAACAACCATTAAATATGCACATAATAACAACTCATTCATAGTTTTGATATAATTGAATGACCTTCAACATTGTAATCTCCACTAACATTTCATCTTCATCTTCCGCTTTATCCACTACATAGACACTACCCAGAGAAGGAGTCAAAACAACACCAAATCCCAAATACCAAATCCCACTACTTCTCCTCATAATCACACCTCATAACTTCTCCTCATAATCACACCTCATAACTTCTCCTCATAATCACACCTCATAATCGCAATACCAAATAGACATTTTAATATTTTCATAAGCTATATAGCCAAAAAGTGAAGATTGGTCTTCCAATGGTTTACCCTGAAAAACAATGAACCTTTTTGGGCCACACTAACTCACTTTAAAATATCTAATTGCAAATTTAAATCTACCATGGAATCATTCAAATTCACCCACAAAAATACAGTGTTCTTAGTGAAAGACTTTACCATCATCTAAATTTTGTCATTTGTAAAATAATTATGTCATTTATAAAAGAAGATTTGGGGCAAGTATATGATCAAACACTTGACATTCAAATGTTTTGTCAAACACTTGGCATTCAAATGATTTCGTCAAACAATTGTCATTTAAAATAGAAAGATGAAGCACTTGTTTGAATTCTCCCTAGACACAAGACATCGATTCCAGCTCATGGAAACGCAATTTATAAACAACCCGTACCTAAAGATTGAAAGGCACCAATCCCATACGAGGGATGTTTAAAGCGTGAATGTTTTCTATTGATCAAAGATGGGCTTACAATGTGCCACTTGAGGCTATATGCCCATTGGAAAAATGAAAAGCATTGTGAGGTTACACCATCATACATGGAGGTGATTGTTTATTGATAGTTACTTAGTATTATCCTTAAGGAATATGTTAAGTGTTTTTATGGGATGATTTGCAAATACAACGAATGAAAAAACACAAACAATTGTAGTTGTAACATACTCAATTGTTTCAATAAAGATATGTTCAACAACCCAAAAAAAGGATGTCAATCATTGTTTCAATAAAGATATGTTCAACAACCAAAAAAAAGGATGTCAAACATTGAAGGGAGTAGTAAATATGACAATAGATTATGAATTAGTATGTTCAACAACCAAAAAAAAAAAAGGATGTCAAACATTGAAGGGAGTAGTAAATATGACAATAGATTATGAATTAGTTAAAGAAATGAAAATTATATCTAACAAAGGGATATTTATATTTTAGCATAATTATAACATTTGATTTATCTCTACAATTTGTTGTGTCAAAAGGCACTTTCTACAATCCATTATGAGGAAGATATGTAATTCCTTAATAACAAAAAAAAAATCAATAAAATAATTGTATATCAACTCTATAGAGAGAAAGAGATAGAATAATTAAAAGTAAAAAATTCTCATGTACTTTCTACTTCCAGGAATGAGGGAGATAAGTAAGAAAAAAATAATTTCAATGTGGACCATAAATAAAATATTTCTATATTAAAAAAACTCGTATTCCACACATAGGGTGTCTACTTCTTCATATGAGGGAGATGTGTAATTCTTTCAATGCTTAATATGGAGTTAACACATGTCATTTAAAATAATATTAGTAATAAGTAAATATTTTCAATATCATATATATATATATATATATATAACAATTGAAAGTAAAAAATGTGTATGGTTAAAACATTTGAATGGTGGGAGTCAAGTCCCGCTAGCTCAATCGATTAAGGTGTGGGTTTCGTTTGCTAGGTGATCTAAGTTCAACATCTTTACTATGAGTTTAGTCAAGAGGAGACACCCAAAAATCCATCCATGTTAAGGGTTGGTGCGGCCCGGGCTGGCTACGATCCCTGGGTGATTTTGACGGCTTATATGCATCTGGGTTGTGGTTTCTTAACCAATAGTTAAAAAATTTGGCCCTGCAGGTTACAAGCACATTTCTAACAAACAAAAAAAAAACATTTGAATGGTGGGTTGAGTATGAGGGAGATGTGCAATGATGTGTAATACCTTCCATGCTCAACATGGAGTTGACACTTGGCTCGTGCACACACACACACACACACACACACACACACACACACACACACACACACACACACACACACACACACATGTATATTAATAACCAATGTAGATTCATCCTAACTCTGGATCTATCATGCCCTAAGAGACATCAAATCCTTCCATATGCAAACATGTTTTCAAGTTTTGTAATCTAAAAAACTTGTATCTCAAGAAATTTGATGCAAATCAGTGCATGATAGATCTGAAGTTAATATGGATCTATGATGGTATACAGACAGTCCAGAAAACACTACATGGAGAAATAGAGGAAAGGAAAACTACATGCAAGTCCGTACCACAAGTCATCCATTGCACAGGGAAATTTCATAATAATTTTTTCTTTTTGCAGATGCCATGTATATAATTTCATTACATTTTTTATTTTTTTTCATATGCTTATATACATGTAATAATCCAGGGAGAGGCATACCTGCAAATCCTTACTAGAGGTTATTCATTACACAAGTAAATTCTATTACAATTTCTATTTCTAGTTTTTGTTGGGTTAATTTTGACTTGGTCATAGAGTTGTTGATTTGGTCAATGTTGGGTTTATGCTTGGCCCCATAGTATTGGGTAACTCATGGCATTTGATCTAAGTCTTTGCATGTCATTGCATGGTTATCTCTACACCATGCATGTCCTTTCATGGTTATCTCCACTCAATGTATGTCTTTGCATGGCTATCTCGAGGCCATGCATGCTTTTGCATTGTAATTTAATTCTGGTAAAGGAATTAGGGTTGCAATTTATGAAGCCTATTTAATGGTTTGAGATACTCCATTGTAAGAAGCCTCAAGAAGCCTCAAGTGGTCAATGTTGGCCTAGCTTGGCCGGTTTGGCCAAGGTTATTAATAGATATCTATGGAGGGGTTGGTTCTCCTAGTTAAGGGTTTACATGATAAATTTTGGCTATATGTGCATACTTTCTTGTTGTATTATTTCTCTCTCATTTTTTAACATGGTATCAGAGTCTATATTCTTCGATGTTCTAGCGAGAGTGGCATAGGTGTTTCTTAACATTGTATTAGATCCAGACAGACTTGGACTCTCCAATGAGAGTGGTTTGATGTTGAGATCCATGCTTATGAAGTTGTTGGTAAAGTGGGTGACTCATGGAAGAGAGATATGCATAAAAATTGAAGTGATGGTTCATGGGTTTATGAACCATGGTGAATGACACATGGAAATGGATTATAGGCAAAAAAGCATTAAGGATGAAGTACATGGTGAATGAGTGCTTTGACACACTGTATTTGGAGTGGGGAGGGATGCTAGTAAAGAATTTCTTCTTGCATCACTTGCTCAAGCGTACAATGGATTGATGTGGGGCATAGGTAGAAGTGCATTGAGGATGAAGTACTTGGTGAATGAGTGCTTTGGCACACTGTATTTGGAGCAGGGATGCTTCTTGCATCATTTGATCGGGCATATAGTGGATCAACATGGAGCATAGGTGAAATTGCTTTAAGGAAGAAGTATTTGAGGAATGAGTGCTTTAACTCCCTGAGGGATGCTAGTAAAGAAGCTGGTAAATAATTGGTCTATGTAATTGTATTTGGAAGAGAATGGATGCTTGCGATGACATAGGTTGATGTTTTATGGAGTTGGATTTTATCACATGTAAATGGGAAGTTTTTAAATACCATAACCAAAAATGAAATAAAATTATTCTCTTTCATTTTTTCATAGAGAGCGCTCTATAGCCAAGTATGGGATAGATGTTCATG
Organism: Picea engelmannii; assembly: GCA_009831015.1. Taxonomy (NCBI): domain Eukaryota; kingdom Viridiplantae; phylum Streptophyta; class Pinopsida; order Pinales; family Pinaceae; genus Picea; species Picea engelmannii. The sequence continues at coordinate 61,648 of ML832005.1, read as the reverse complement.
TAACATAAAGCATTAAAATAATAATAATAATATAAATTTATGTGGCTCCATTATAATTATATATTTATGGGCTTGAAAACAATTGTAAAACAAATGATCTTTGGAGTTGTGATAAGAAGAAACTCCTCTTTGAGACTCTTGTTACACATGTTATTCTTTATCGATGTGAAGTTTGGGGTTGTAGTATCTCTCGTGAATACTGGAGAAAGATAAAGCAAATACAAAATAATTTTATAACCTATAATCTCTTAATTAAAGGAAACACACCCTATCTCATCCTCCTCTTAGAAACAAGTCTCTCCCCCATTGAGAGCATGGCTACAACTAGATACCTAATGTATAAGAACAAGTTAAACAACATGGAAGACAAGAGGCTTCCTAAAATTGCTTCAAAATCGAGTCGTAACCACCATCGACTCAAGAGAGGATGGCATATAGATGCCTGGTCTTGGCTAAACTATTGGGGAATCATGGAAGACACCATTTTGCAGAATAAAGATACTATTAAAAAAATCGTCAAATCAAAATTTAAGGAGAAAATGTGGTGTGATAAAGAGTTAGAGGAAAAAATAAAATTAAGGTATTATAAGGATGTAATCAACCCTAATCTAGAAGATCAAAATTATCTATGTGTTTTGTCAAGTGTAAAGAAAAAAATAAGCATTGCTAAGATAAGAACAAATTCTCATGAGCTCCATAGTGAAACTGGGCGTTGGTCAATTCCTAAAATGCCATGGGATGAAAGATTGTGTCACCTTTGTGACACTAAGAAGGTTGAAGATGAAAAGAACTTTCTCTTAGATTGTCCAGCCTATACCCATATTAGATCTCATTTTCAAAATATCTGTCACACTACCAACCTTCCTAACCTCTTAACTCAACAAATGTATGGTGATCTTGGAAAGCTTCCCTTAATGCTTTTCGAGCAGAAATTTTTTTCTAAAGAATCGCAAGTAATCACTTACCCTCTTAAGGTCTGATAAACCAATTTGGTCTTAGTGGACCTTAATCATCATCATCATGAATATATTTTTAAAATGAAATATTTTAATATATATATATATATAT
>ML832005.1:44570-60306 GCA_009831015.1 Picea engelmannii | reverse complement strand
ATATATGAATATTTTTAAATATTTTTAAATATATTAATATATTAAAAATATTTTAATATTTTTTAATATTAATATTTTTTAATACTTTAAAATTAATGTATTAAAGAAGCATAGAACCATCATAACTTTGGATTTATCAAGTGCTTAGAGCGGTAAAATCTGTAGAGGTGAAAACATTTTTTAGAGTGCAAAACTTGAGGAAAGGTTAAAGGTTTGTACCTTGAGAAATTGGATCCCTCTGACTTGATAGATCTAGGGTTAAGATAACCTCTTGTTTAATATAAAAATGAGATAAATACCATAACTAAAAATGAAATAAGATATACATTAAAAATAATCTCTTTCGTTTTTATTTTTAATGTTAATACAAAAAATGAGATTAAAAAAATTGTTTTTTTTCATTTTTTAAATGTTTAATATCAAAAAGAAAATGTCAACAGTTTAAATACCATAAGAAACAAGGGATGCATGACAGCTTAGTCCCTTTCGAGTAATGTACTAAGCTTCCATGTTGTACATGTCCACTCATGCGTTGTCCTTGTTAGAGGGCTCATGGCTACAAAATTAACTAAAAGTAAGATGGAAACTAATATAAAATGTAATGTGCGATAAAGATAAGGCAAAGCAGAAAAGGTATATGTGTTTGTAAAATTGCAATGTTTTCTTAGTGTCATAGATCATCATGTTCTTTATTTATTATTTTGAATGGACTAGATGAAATCTGAATTGACAGGAAATGGTCACCAAATTCTCTGCCATCTCAAGCAAGAAATTACGAAATGCTTTGTGAATCCTAACCAAGAGAAGACTATGGTCGCCATAAGTGATTATGGAGACTACCACAGCATGGCCAAGAAAATGGTACTCACAAACCTATTGGGAATGCAACACAAGTAATCGATATTTAATATAAATTGGTTTAAATCTCTATAATAAAAAATGAATAACGCACTAACGAATGACCCCTTTTCTAATAGCTCTAATAGCAAGAACTCCAGGTCTTTAATGCGAGATGAATCCACTTGAGGTGGCATTTCTTGGGTGTGTTTTCTATTGGCGTTGAGTAGACTATCAAGACTACTGCAGATTACACTCAAATGGTTAATTTATTGTGTAGAGTGTTGGAAAGAACTCATTTCTTGGCCCAAGTATTTTCAAGCATAGAAAGGGGAATGGGATGAGATGTTTAGCATGTAATGAGACAAGTATTGTTGAAGGATAAGACAGAACCGTCTCATCATGCCTAATCTTATCAAATAGATAAAACACCATGCATTGGTCGCATTAAATAAAGTCCCCAATTCCAACAATAAAGTACCATGTCCAATAAGACCCACAAACCATCATGTAGCATATACATACACACGTCGCACTTTCAATGTATTTGAAATATTCAAATCAGATTATCGAGAAATATGAGCTCGTTCGAGAAATATGTTTTTCCTTCTTAGAGGTCACAAGTGAAAATCTAGAGAAAATAAAGTATGTACACATCCATAAACTTTAGCGGTCAAATAATATATTATTATTATTAATAAATAAATAATATTTATGAAATCAATTCATAATAATTATAGTACAACCATTAAAAAGTATTAAAACAATTCATTAAATTCAACCAATATAAATTGAAAAGAAAAGCTATTCATATGATTACAATCCATATTACAATGATTAAGACAATGATTAAGTCTTAAAGTCACAAATTTTATAGATCAATTTTTCAATTTGCTAGATTATAAGCAAGATTTAATAGCACAAATTGAGTACAATACCCCTTAAAGCTTGATTATTGAATTCTTAAAAAAAAACTATATAAAGCCAGCATGGTAGAGCATATTATAGCATAGTATGAGTAAAGAAAGTCTCTAATTTCATCCTTAAAAGAATTGCATCTCTACCTTTATCAGACAGATGAGATACTGAAATACTTTTAAGGAATAAACTAAAATCCATAGATATAATGGAAATATTATACTTACTCTATAACAAATATTACTTATATTTTTATTTGTATTATTATTATTATTATTATTATTATTATTATTATTATTATTATTATTATTTTGTTGTTGTTGCAACTATGTAAGTTTAAAAATTAAGTATTAGAAAAAAACACCTTTAAATTGATATGTTATGGTGTGTTTTAAAAGTTCGAGAAAATTGTAATTGACCTTATATTTTATTTGTTATTTGTTAAAGTAAAGTACAAAATACATTAAAACTAAGTATCGGAAAAAAGCACCTTTAAATTGATGTGTTGTTGGGTGTTCAAAAGGTTCGAGAAAATTGTATTTGACCTTATATTTTATTTGTTATTTGTTGAAGTAAAGTACAAAATTCATTTTTCATACAGATTGCATTAGCATTGCCACAAGTGACATTATGGGGATACCAATATCCTCACAAACATTTTTTTTGTTTTGTCTATTATCTCATTTCTGTGTAGGTAGGTTACCCTCTATGAATATTGGTAGTTGTTCAAAAGTGCAAATACTAGATTTTAACTATAAATACAAATTACAAATTCGTTGACATACAAATTCCGAAGAAATGGAAAGAAGCCAGGAAAAATAAAATAAGATGTGTGTTATGATGTTAAGGAAACGCAGGAATAACAATGGTCAGACATGGGACAAAAATTGCTCTGCGCTACCATGTGTGACAAGATAATTAATAGGGTTGATTGAGTGAAAAAATTATTTATGTTTTAAACTTTTAATCAATTAGATTGTTGAGTGCAAAATCCAGCAATCCATTGAACTGGAGTTGGGGAGGATGAAGTACCTGTAAAGTGTACCAACTGCCCACATGTTAAACCGACTGCTACTCATGTTAGTGGTGCATTTGGTCAAAAATAATATGGAACTATGTGCTAGTGGCGTATCTAGTAAAAAACATTGGTAAAAAAGAATATGGAACTATGTGCTTCATATCGAGATTAGAATATGAAACCAAAGAATACAAAAATATATCAATATTAAGATATGAAACCAAAGAATATAAGGATATACTATGAAGACAACTAAATCTAGAACAGATTATCCTCTACCTAAAAAGAATGATCACCTCCTTTTCAAGGAGAGCTAATGTTAAATAAGGAGGATGACATGGACAACTTCTTCTCAATAAATTCAATTGGTTAAAGCCTAATATGGATTTAGTACACAGATTATTTGGATGAACGTAGTTTAAATATTCTATGTTTTTTTGGATTATTTATTTATTTATTGACTTTTTTATGATTTTTCAATGATAATTGTCAAAAAGGAAAGTAAAAAATATAGAGCATTTAAAATATGCATAATAAACTCTCTCATAAATAAATATAAATGTATAGGCTACAACCCCTCCTATGACTGATTGAATCATCATTTTAGAACAATCAAAAAATATAATGTCATTAAAATTAAATATGATGTCATTAAGATTAAACTATTGTGTCATGGAAATGAAAATAAAGTATATTGTTCATGTAATTACAAAAGAAAAAAATATATATTATTAGTCTTTTTCAAAGCTTTACAATAACTCACAACATTAACACATGTTCATGTTCGTATGTTGCAGGTTTGGGTTGGAGCGTTATCGAGTTCGTCCTTTAAACATGTTGAGCTGATGATTATTCTTGAGAGAACTAAAAAAGATGTTATTACTAAGTCATCATGCGGTCTTGTGAAAGTAGTGATCGACATATTTACAAAGTGGTGGCATCAACTGATATACAAGTTGGTGAGGAGGCCATAGTTCAGAAATTTGATCAAAACTTAGAAAATTGAAATAGTGAAAAAATGATTTGTAGCATTAATGATGTTAAAGTGATTTGTAGCATTAATGATGTTAAAGTGATGTGTAGCATTAATCAGTTTTAGAAATTCAATGTTAATGCACTATTTAAAAAAAAACAAGATTCCATGAAAATCAAAATAATGAATATATATTAATTTCCTTGAGAAATAAATTAAAATGGAAAATGGTGTTGTATTTTAAGTTTTTTCCTTTTTTGTTGGAATCTGACGACACAAATCTACATGAAATCACAATTTATTATTGTTTAAATTGTATTTCTGAATGTAGAAATGGATTTAGTGTGTTGAAAAACCCTTGGGGCACTCAGATTATACAGGATTAACCACTCAAATTTGCATATCCAACAATTTATCAACTCAGGCAAATATCCCTGGAAAAGGCCAAAAAGTAGAACGTTTAGACTACAACAATCAAAATTCCATGAAAATCAAGGTCATGAATATATATCAATTTACCTGGCAAGAAATGTCGTCATCTAAACGTTCTACGAAATGATTGTTTTCGGGCGATATTTTTCAGGGACATTTGCCCAAAATCTGGCTAGAAATTGTTAGATCCACATATTTGAGTGATTGTTTCGGTGTAATCCAAATAGACAATAAACAACCAGGAACTCCAAATGGCTAGTTTCTAGGATATTAAAACTTTGATAGATTTTCTAAGTATTAGAGTAGGTTTAAAATGAGACAAAACCCCTGCAAACAAATTTATCAAATGGGAGATGTGCTATAGAACTTAGAGTATGCCTTGCAACTTTAGGAGAATTCCATGTAAAATGATCCAGTTGAAAATAGTGCTAATCTCATTGGAAACTTCTTCTTCAATTCCCCAAGTAGAAAATGTTGATAATAGTATAATTACAATGACTTGTGAAAGGTGAAGCGATCAAGAATAAGAAGATGCAACAAGTGCAATCTTCTTGCAGTGGATGAATCCTCATAGAAGGTGAATGCATAGTAAATTCATCTAAAATATTTCTTAATGCAGGTTGTTTATTTCTTTCTCTAAACAAGGAAGTCCTCGAGGATATTGGATGTTCCATTTGTCAACATTAAAGTGGGATATTGTCAAATATATTCATTTTTCATATACTTTTCATGTTTTTTTCGTTTGTTAGTTTTTCTGTGACATGTGGGACTAACCTATGGCTAAGAAACCATGACTCAGCTGCATCTACGCCGTCAAAATCACTCGAGGATCACACTCGGCTTGAGCCACACCAACCCTTAACATGGTTGGATTTTTTGTCACCACAGGTTTCAAACCAGTGACTTTAACATCACGGAGGGCCTTAACAACACACTCTGTCACCGACTGTCCTACACCTTGGGGACAAATATATTTTTCATGTTACTTCCATTGTTAGCTTTATTTTCTTTCTTGCACTCATGTAGATTCGAGTGAGACATCTTTATTTTTGAGTAGTAGCGAAACTTCCTCTAAAGATTTAGACTTTGAAACTGATACATGTGGTAGTGAGCCTTGTTTCTCTACTTTTGATTGTACCCTTCATGAAATCAATTGGGCCTATTACACAATTCATGAAATCAATTGGACAGATTAATTTTCTAGGCTAAAATAATTTTAAACTGAACTTGAAGGCATAGATTTGGGAAAATATTCTAGGGATTTTGCAAGATGAAGCGCTTTCATTTTTCATATTCAGAGAGGGAAAGGAAGGAAGATGCGAGGATCAACAATAAATCAATATGGATTCGGTCATTGAGTGGTGGGTCTTAGCCAAAGGGGATGAGGTTTGGTTCTAACATTAACTCTCAAATAATTTCATGAGATGTAAGTTCCCTTGGACCCAACATAACGTCTAACTTGTCACAGAGGCCCCTGCACAATCTTTGGGTGTTCACCTATGTAGAGCTTAAGGCTACAACCAGGAATTCCAGTCGCACCCTCATGCTTGGAGAAGGTGGGTTTGGGTCTATGTACAAAGACTTGATCAAGAGCCAAAAGATCATTTGGGTTTCGACATTCTTGTCCTTTGAGAAGAACCCTCTATTTATCATTGACTGTAGTGATTCATAAACTTCTGCATTTCTTGTTTTCTTTGGCTTTGTCCTTGAATTCTCATTTGGGTTCTTTGGCAACCTAGAGACCTAATGTCAATTTCCTAATCAAAAAATTAATTTCAAAGTTGTTCTACATATTGGGTTCCCTTGTTTCTATCAATTTGATTGATAAAAAAACTTGCAACAAAGCATTTAAACTTCCTTTTCAATCTATAAATTTTGCAGCAAATCAGTAAGAGTCATGCCACGGTCCTGGACTAATTAACTTTTCATTCTCAAGCTTTTGAATTTTATTGGGTCCTTGTGGGTCTCTATCCTAATTCTCAAGTTTTGTTCTTTAAAAGACATATATTTTACATATCATGCCCACCAACATTTCCTATTCAAAGGTTTTGTTGTTGTTTTTGTCTTAATTTTTCACCCTTGATAGCATAGCCAAAACAATTTTTTTTGGAGGATTTAAAAAGGATAATGGAATTGTATTCAATATTGATAACATATTTTTTGCACTAGAAAGTACGAAGAAGGGCAGTAAGAAGAAAGACAATGTCAAAGCAGTAAGGAAGTCCATTGAATTTTGGACAAAAACTCTTTTAACTATGACGTCTTGGGCGGACTATGAGGACAACGATGATGATTATCAAGCAACTGTTGCACCCCCTATTTGGGGTAATAATCAACCTAGAGAAAAAGAGGAGTCTGATAAAGAGGTAATGTTTCTATGTTTCTTGTTGTGTTTCATTGAAGAAAGTATTATGTTATCATCAGGTTGACGAATTAGAAGAGCATCATATACATATGTTTTTATTTGATTGTATATTCATCATTAAATTAAAAAAATAACCTACAGAGAACAAAAACCAACCGATGAGATTGAGTCATCTTTGTTGATTGTCATGTTAATTATATTTATTTTACCTAGTTATATTACTTTGTGTCAATAATTGAGGGATTCAAGATGGGATTTTGTTGTATAACTTATTTTTCAAAATATAAAGAGCACTTGATAAAATTTAAAGAGATTTGCACTTTTGTTGTGGGTAGAGTATATAATTTTCTGGTTTTCAGTGTTTTGTATTCATTTAGACCTTGTAGGTCAATTGCACCATAGTGAAAATCAATTAGAATTTATATCATTAAATTTCCGAGTCTGATTTTGTTGGCTATTTTCCTTCTTGTATTTGTCATTCTAACCCGAATACTGCTAGAGAGTGAGCTTTGAATTTTCTACCCCATTCTTGTTACAAAGTTTACATATATATTTATCACACATGGTTATCAATGCAACTTGTATCACAGGTTCCCATGGTAGATGTTTATAGTAAGGCACAGTTAAAAGAAATGTCGTTATGCTTCCTTTTATCCCAATGTTGTTGGTGTAGCTTCTTTCCTAACTTTCGATGGCTAGAAGGCCTTGAGTTGATTAAAACAATAGATATATGGTGGTCAAAAATCCAATAACTCATGCTCGTAATACGCTTTCTGCAAGGTCTTGAAAACTTGAGTTTAGGGGTGTGAAGTAGTTATGGTTTTAAATGAGGTATGAGGTCTCACTATGTCGCCTATGCGAATGTGTCTATGGGGATGTCTGTCACTGGTTTTATAAGGAAGAAAATCAATTAATGGATATACCTTTTTGGAAATATATTCATCTGTGTACATTTTGTTTAATTGTAATATCCCAAATCCGAAGATCTAGATATTAACTCTCTATTGACCCTGTCTGTCATAGATCTGATACTCTTTGGGTGGTTGAATGGGTTATTTAGGTTTCTCACTGCATTTGAAAGCTTGAATTTAACATGCGTGGTGATTTTGCATGTGGTTTCAAGTGGAACAACTTTTTTAAGATATATTGAATAGTCAAGAAATTGCAATAATGAGATGCATGTACAAAACTTCACACACATGCTACATGCATGTAAAAATAACCAAACCAATCTTCAGTTAGACCTTCAAATGACTAGATCTATACTAGAATTCTAGTAAAAGCATGGAACAATACATAGAACTAACATTTGTCGCTAGATCATTGACATGCAAGCTTGATCTGTGACATGCGTGGGTTTATTGTTGCATGCAACACTGGATCTACTGCCAGAAGATGAATCTGATGCATGCACGAGCAAGACTCCTTTGAATATGATGAGATCTGTCCCAATGAAGTCGTCTTCTTCCCTAGAAGACTTTCCCTGGATGGACCTGTTGCTGCTAGGATCCTAGATCTCTTTGTCATTACCAGAAGTAACATGTCCAACTAATGGGAATGCCCTCACATTGGCTAACACTGAGAGAGTTTACCAAGTATATTCCACCATCAAAGTATGATGGAACCTGTCTTGAATGGAGCACCCTACCTCCCTCTCCAATGGGTTGGAAGGAATCTGTCTCGCTAGCCCTCTGGATGAGTAGATCTGAGAATTTGTGATCTCTCCTCTGTCTGTCAAACACGTTATAACTCCACTAAATGAATGTGACGCCATGATGGCTAAAAGGATTGAAAAAATGTGTTGGGTGGCTCAAATGAAGTGCCTTCTCCTGATCTCAAATGGGTTCTGAGGGTTTAGGTTCACTAGAACTCCTCAGGAAGAGCGACCCACTATACCTCTAATGTCTCCTCTAAAACTCACGTTGGAATCTAACTATTGGAGTTGGATCTCTGATCTCCATGCTCAATATGAATGTATATCTGTAATGAAAGGAACAAAAAACTTGTGTGGTCTCCCCGAATGGCTAGAGTGTGTCTCTCAACACCAAATCCAATCCCTCGGTGTCTTCCTCCTGAAATCCATAAGTACCCTCAAATTCGCCTGAATCTGGGTTTCTCCTCAGAGTTCTGGTTTCAATTATCAAATCATCAATAGTGAGCCATCAGGTCACTTTTCCTCTTCTTATACCCACTGAAACCATAATTCTTCGTTGAATTTTCATTTAATCACTTTTCCTAAGTTTCTGATTTAATATTCACTTAAGCGCTTAATTACCTTTTTCCACTTAGTCACTTAATGCCACTTTCAAATTATAACATTTCCCTAGTGAAATGACATCAAATGAACATTTTCCCTTGCTTGTTACTGCCTATAGTCTAAATGGGATGTTTATATTACTAAGATCTCCTCTCTGGAGTCCTTACTCAGAAAGGGACATTACAGTCCTCTCTTCCCGAGATTTATTGTCCTTAAGCAACATCAATCCAGGGTGCTGCAAAATCTTATCAGTCTCCCAAGTACTGGAAGTCCCCTCCATCTAACCAAACACTCTCTGATGAACCGACTCCTCAATTTCCTCTCTATGAACTCCCATATCTCCTCCGTAACCAACTCTAACTATCCTTCCTCATCCAAAGGAGGTATCTCCTCATAACTGTTAATGAACTGCCCCACCACTTTCTTGAGGCAAGAAATGTGGAACACGTTGTGAATACGGCTCCCCTCTGGTAGTTCTAACTCGTAGGCCACTTCACCTACCCTATGCATGATCCTGTATGGTCCATATAATATGGGTTTAAGATTCTCTACCCCTCTCTTCTTGAAATATGACTTCCTGTATGGTTGTAGCCTAAAAAATACTAGACCCCCAACCTCAAAGCTATGCTCTATCCTGTGTTTGTCTACATTCACCTTCTACTGATTCTGTGCCACTTGTATATTCTCCTTTAATACCTTGAGAATCTCTCGACTCTCTACTATCTAGTATTTGGCCTTGGGAGCCCTACTGTCTCTAAAAACCAAATCAATCAATATGGGAGCATCATATCCATATAATGCTTTGAATGGGGTCATACCTATGGACATGTGGAAGGTAGTGTTGTAATAATTCTCTCCAAGATGTAACCACCTTACCCATGCTTTATGTTTTCCACTCACATAGTTACTCAAGTATGCCTCTATCCACTTGTTGACTATCTCAGTCTACCCATCAGTCTGGGGGTGGTAATTGGTGTTGGGTGTCAACTATGTACCAAGCAATATGAACAACTCCTGCCAAAATGTGTTGATGAACCGACTACTTCTGTCACTGACTATACTCTGTGGCAACCCGTGAAGTCTTAAGATCTCTCTGAAGAACAACTCTTCCACCTGCATTGCGTTGTAGTATGCGAAAAAGTGTGCAGATTTGGTCAATCTGTCAACCACTACAAATATGCAGTCCTTACCCCGAGACTCAGGTAGGCTTGTATCAAAGTCCATGGATATACTTTCCCATTTCTACTCTGGAATAGGGAGTGGCTGAAGCAACCTTGTTGGGAGTGTCTACTCTGACTTGTTTTGCTGACAAGTCACACACTCATTGATATGTCTCATCACATCCTTCTTGAGATCCTTCCAAGAGAATCTCTCCATGACCTACTTGTATGTCTTGAAGAAGACTTGATGGCCTGATAAAGGTGAGTCATGTACTGCAGCCAAGATATTCTTTTTGAGACTATATCTGGGCACAAGGTAGACTCGATATTTATAGAATATGATCTCATTCATGACTCTGTACCTATCCTTCCAATAACTCACATGCAAACTTATTCTTGGAATACTCTACTAACAAGTGTGATTTCCAATCTACTGAGATATCCATCAAGGAGCAAGTCATTGGTCTCCTGGAAAGTGTATCCGCCACAATGTTTTTCTTTCCCTTGACATAGTATATGTCAAAATCAAAGTCCTTGACCTTTTTCAACCACTTTTGCTGCCTCTCGCTAAGATCTTTTTTCTTAAGGAAATACTTCAAGCTATTATGGTCTGTCTTGACCACAAATTTTTTGCCCACCAAGTACTGTCGGAATTTGGTCAAAGCATGCATTATTGCTAGCATATCCTTGTCATAAATTAGATACAACCTCTCTAGCTGGTTGAGCTTCCTGCTCTCAAATACAATGGGGTGTCCCCCTTGCATCATCACTGCTCTAATCCCCTCTCCTGATGCATCACACTCCAAAACAAATGGTAGTGTGAAATCAAGCAATGATAGTAATGGGCATGTTCCCATGACTACCTTCATTTGCTCAAATGCCTTCTGTGACTCGTCAGCCCATATGAAGGATCCTCGCTTGGTGAGGTCGGTGAGTGGTGCCCCCAACTGTGAAAAACCCTTCACGAAACTCTTGTAGTAGCTGCACAACCCAAAGAAACTACTCAAATCTATCACATTCCTGGGTGTTGGCCAATCCAGGATGGCCTTGATCTTCTCCCGATGCACCTGCACCCCCTTTGCATTGATAATGTGACCCAGGTAAAGTAACTCTATCATGCCAAACTCACACTTTAACTCTTGGAAAACAGTGACTGCACATCCATAATGTTGAGTACCTCATCCAAATGTTTCAAATGCTCCTCCCATGTCTTGCTGTATATCATCATCAAAGAACACCAATACCAATTTTCTCAAGTGATCTTGGAATATATGGTTCATGCAAGACTGGAATGTGGTTGGTGCATTGGTTAGCCCAAATGGCATAACCAGGAACTCAAAATTTCCATAATGGCGTTTGAATGTCGTTTTCTCTATATCTTGCTCTCTAATGTTGATATGATGGAAGCCATAGCATAAATCAATCTTCAAGAAGAAAACTTCCCCATGCAGTTCATCCATCAACTCATCAATGCGTGGGAAAGGATACTAGTTTTTTATTGTCTTTTTTTCCAAAGAATGGTAATCTATATACATCCCATAGTACCATCCTTCTTCATGACGAAGACTACTAAAGAGGAAAATGGACTACTATTGGGACTGATGTGTCCCATCGCTAGCAATTCCTTAATTGCTCTTTCTATCTCATCTTTGAACCTCCTAGGATGATGATAGGGTGTTGTAATCATAGGTTTTTCACCCTCCCCCATCTCGATGGTGTGCTCAAACCCTTTGTCTAGGGGTCTCCTTGGAGACATCAGACCAAAAACCTGCTCATGCTAACTCAACAAAGCTTTGATATTTGTTCGATACTACTGGAAACTGTTTGAATCCCTTCGCGTGGTGATCACACACTATGCTGCAAATGATACTCCCCCATGTCTGAAGATCCTCTCCATCCTCTCTGCCAACACTGTCTTGGGTGCCCCTATCGAAATACCCCTCAATACAATATTATTCCCCTAAATGTCTCTAAATCCCATCTCAAGTGTTTGGTAATTGGTAGAAACCTTTCCCAAGGTGATCAACCATTGGAATCCCAATACCACATCTGTGTCATAAAGGTCAACCACGTAGATTGTATCCTTCACTGTGTAGTTTCCTAGACGTACCTCTAAATCTAGAACTCAATCCAAACACTCTACTGTGTGACCATCAACTACTGCAACATCAAAACCCTCAAACTCCTTGGCTTCCAGCGCTCTCCTAGCTACCAATGCAATGCCAATGAAATTGAGGGTTTCCCCACCATCTATCAAGGAAATGGCGTGTTGTCCCTAAATAGTTCCTCTGATCCTGAGTGTGTCATACCTAGGGACTCCAGAAAGGGTCGTCGTGACTCCTCCCTTCACTAGTGCTCATCTCTTAGCCTTCTCACGAGGTTGTGGCTCTACTGGTGGTTGTGCCCCTACCAGTGTCGGTGGTCTCCTTGGAGGCTTCTCCTCCTCATGCAATTTCTCCTCCTCTAAGCTAGTGGACTCACTGCCCTGTTCCTCCTCATCACTGTCTGTTGCAACCTTAATGTAGTGGATTTGTCCCTTGCCCATGCACCAGTGGTCGAGGACCCATGGATCTCTACAGTTGAAGCATAGCTTCTTCCTGATAATCTCATGCCTCATATCGTCATCCAACTTCTCCTTACCCTTCCACTCTCGCTAGAATGGTTTCCTATCCCAATCCTTCTATGGCACAAAGGGTTTGGAAAAAAAATTTGTTTTTGGCACTAAGTATACTATATCTCTAGTGTGTAGGATGGCATCCTATAGTGTGTGAGGTTTGTAGGCATTCACCCATCCTATCAAGGGTTCTATGAGACACTCTATGAAAATCATGATCAGTCTAGGCTCTGAAATGTTTGTCACTGTCATGACTATTCTCTAAAACTCTTTGATAAATGCATCAGGTGTACTAGTTTGTCTCAACTGGGCTAAGTCCCTGAAGTGGATCTATGGATCCCTCCTGTCAAACCTATCCATAAGTCTCTCTGTGAACTCCTTGTATGAGGTGATGTGACTATGACCCAACGTCATTAGTCCATGGTGCCACCACTCGTGGGCCTCTCCCTCTAAATGCAAAGTAGTGAAACTAATGGCTTCAATTTTTTCATCTGGTTGAGCTTGTAGTATGTGTTGAATTACTGTACCCAAGCTCTGGAAGTACATCTGAATGATCCATCGAAAGAGGGTATAGTGAGTTTCCCTACTTTCTAGATGAACTCCATGTTATGTCCCTGTTGTTGGTGTTGTTGTCCTCCCCTATGAGTATCTCTAGGATGGTTCCTAAGTCTAAGTCTGCAACACTCTACTAAAGTCATGTCATTATGGAACTTTGGCCCTAGGGTTGCATACTCTCTCTTGTGATAAAAAATATCCTCTTCATGTGTGTTCGATCTCTATGTTGTTGCTGGAAGTGCCCTCTGAAAGCTAGGGAATAGTGGCCTAGGAATCCTACTCGATGATGTGTCTAGGTGAGAGTAGGTGAATGGGGTCTACTACCTACCCCTGAGTTCCCCTGTGTTGCATGGAGAACATTTTCCCCTAGAATTTTCCCTGTATCCAATCTATCTGCCATTTGTGCCAAAGACTAAGTCATGGCTTGTTGACTGATCACCAAATTGTTAAGAACCTGCATGAGGGACGCTTTTTGGTCCATGGGTTCTTTGCCACTAGCTTCTAGCCTTTCATATTTGTCTCCCATCCTCCTCTTTGCCTCAAGATCTGCCTCAGGCTATGCCCTTCTTTCTTCTTCCTGTTGTGCCTCTTCCTCTTCCTATGAACTATGAGGAAAGGGGGGATAATTTTATCTTGGTCCACTCCTCTCTCTATGCCTGTTGTAAGTGATGAATCTGACACCTATATGCTCACGGTCCCTTGGGTTCTCTATTGAACTCATGGAAACTTTAGTCATAGGCTGGCCAGACTGAAGCTCTGATACCACTTGTAATATCCCAAATCCGCAGATCTGGATATTCACTCTCTACTGACCATGTTTGTCGCAGATACGGTACTCTTTGGGTGGTTTAATGGGTTATTTAGGTTTCTAACTGCATTTGATAATTTAAATTTAACATGTGTTGTGATTTTGCATGTGGTTTCAGGTGGAACAACTTGTTTAAGATATATTGAATAGTCAAGCAGTTACAATAATGACATGCTTGTACAAAACTTCACACAGAGACTACATGCATGTAAAAATAACCAAACCAATCATTAGTTAGAACTTCAAATGAATAGATCTATATTGAAATACTAGTAAAAGCATGGAACAATACCTAGAACTAACATGCGTCGCTAGATCATTGGCATGAAATCTCGATCTATGAAATGCGTGGTTTTACTGCTACATGCAGCGCTGGATCTATTGTCAGAATATGAATCTGATGCATGCATGAGAAAGACTCCTCTGAATCTGATGAGATCTGTCCCAATGAAGTTGCCTTCCCTAGAAGACTCTCCCTAGATGGTTGTTTTGCTGCTAGGCTCCTAGATCTCTCTGTCACTATCGTAAGTAATATGTCCAACTGCTAGGAATTCCCTTATGCTAGCTAACATTGAGAGAGTCACCCAAGTAGATTCCATCATCAAAATATGATGGAACATGTCTCGAATGGAGCGCTCTGCCTCCCTCTCCAATGGGTCAGAAGAAAACTAGCTCGCTAGCCCTCTAGATGAGCAGATATGGGAATATGTGATCTCTCATATGTTTGTCAAACATGATCCAACTCCACTGACTAAATGCGATGCCATGATGGCTAGAAGGCTCAGAAAAATGTGTCGGATGGATCAAATGAAGCACCTTCGCCTGATCTCAAATGGGTTCTGAGGGTTTAGGTTCGCTAGGCCTCCTCAGGAAGAGTGACCCACTATACCTCTGATGTCTCCTCTAGAACTCACACTGGAATCTGACTGTTGGAGATGGATCTCTGATCTCCACGCTCAATCTAAATATAGATCTGTAATGAAAACAATGGAAAACCTGTGTGGTCTCCTTGACTAGCTAGGGTGTGTCTCTCAACACCAAATCCAATCCCTCGGTGTCTTCCTCCTGAAATCCACAAGTATCCTCAAATTCTCTTGAATATGGGTTTCTCCTCAGAGCTCTGGTTTCAATTCTCAAATAATCAATAGTGAGCCATTAGGTCGCTTTTCTTCTCCTTATACCCATTGAAACCCTAATTCTTCGTTGACTTTTCACTTAAGCGCTTTTCCTAAGTTTATGATTTAATATTCACTTAAGCGCTTAATTACCTTTTTCCACTTAGTCTCTTAATGTCACTTTCAAATTATAACATTTCCCTAGTGAAATGACATCAAATGAACATTTTCCCCTGTTTCTCCCCGGTTGTAGTCTAAAGGGGATGTTTAGACTACTAAGCCCTCCTCTATGGAGTCCTTACTCGAAAAGGGACATTACATTAATATTTTCCATGGCTCAGTTGTAGAACCTTAAACTATATAACCATGCTTAAATGTGTTATATTGTAGTGGAAATGAAAGATTTAAAGTTATAGTGTTGTAAGACGTGTACTTCATTGTTTGAAGTGGCTTGCCTCGTCTGAATTTGCTTTCTTCTGAGACAACCACACAACAATTCCTACGTTTTATTTGGCTCAACAAATTGTTTGAAAATTATGGCATGTATGTTAGAAAAACAGGACCGCGGAGCAATAAAATAAAACAAATGCAGAAACAAAACACAGAAGACACACAATACAAGAGAGACACAGATTTACGTGGTTCACCCAGTGTGGGCTACGTCCACCAGAGAAATTGCCAGGT
>ML832005.1:30982-43848 GCA_009831015.1 Picea engelmannii | reverse complement strand
GCAGAGGGGGTACCCCCCCTCTGCACTCCCCCGCGTGGAAGAGTGTACATACTTCTGGGGTGTAAATACTTCATGGGGTATAAACACGGCTGAAAGCAAGGACCTCTAAATTAGGAAGATAATCAGGCTCCACAACCAACAATGTACACATACACCGTACACGTATAGTTCCAACTTATTTCTCATGTGAAGTATTAAGTTCAGTTTATCAAAACTCATTCAAACCATTTATGGCATCGTTTTCAACATCTAATGGACTTCCATTTAAATGTCAGAATGTGGACGCGTTTAGATAGAGAATTTTAAATTTTAATTTTCTTTTCATTAGTTCCATTTTCTATTTAGTTAATTTTCATATTATTTGAGAGTCAACCTATATTTTGGTATGTAGACTGTGGATCCATGCATTTCCCATCGAGGTTGCAAGTTGTATGATAAAGTAGCTTTACACTTCCCAAAGGAAATCCCTCCTCAAAAACGGTTTCAGATATTTCTCCTTCAAAATGGTTCATGTCATTTTTACTAAAATTAGATTCTTTTATGTGACCATGTAAATTGGTTGTTGTTCAAAGATATTTTGTGCTTATATTATATGTTGATTTATTTACATTTAATAGTTTAATTTCAACACTACACTATATATTAATTTTGAATGATGGTTATCATTCATTGACATTGGTTAATTCTTGCATATTGATTACTTAAATGCATACTTTCATTGTTAAGTGATCACTTCTTCTAATTGATCATTGTTTACAAATCTTCTGTCATATAATTTCTATCACAATATATTTGATTATTTAGTTTAATATCAATGTCCATGTCACTTGACCAATCTTCCCATATAGTAAATAACAACATAGAATTAGGATTTGTTTTTTATCCATAGCTTAACTATTAGTATTACAACTTAGATTCTCTATTCCACAACTTTATCACTAGAGCTCAAGACTTTTTAAAGATTTGTGTACTAATTCTGAAGGTTCAAAATATTTTTACATCTAGATATTATAATTATCATGCCTAAGGTGTTTTTTAAGAGGTTGGTTTTATGAGATATTTCGTCATCTCATATATGGTTAATTACATTGATGGAGTTTGTCATCTCACATATGGTTAATTACATTGGAGTTTTTAAGGGACAATTCCTTCCTCTTCCATTTTTGTTTGGAAAAGTCGCGGTCACATATCTGTGATTATTGCATGTGGTCATGTAACCATGGATTCAAATTTGGAGTTACATGATAGTTGAAAATATTTCACTAGATGTGAAATGAAGATGGACCTTTTGAAGTATTCATTTTTCATCCAAAAACAAAATCCCACTATCTTTAACAACCTAACCACTCAACCACTTATACAAACTTAACCATTCAAATCTGCAAATCCAACTATTAATCACCGAATTTCAAACAAAATCAAATGGAAAAAGTTATCAAAATACCTCCGAAAGGTAAAACGTTTAAACTACTGCGATGCGAAGTTGAGATAAAAGAGTAAAATGGAAATCACCATCCATGAATCCCGGAAGCTGATGGTCATGGAACCGCCACGCATCCACTGCATTACTATTAAGACTGATGAGCAAAAGTCCTCAGAAACGAATCAGAAGAATAAAAATCGTTACCCACGTTCTTCTCCAACAAACCCTATACCCTTTTATGCGAAGCATTATAACATCTCCGTTGTCGTCTAGTCCGGTTAGGATACCTGGTTTTCACCCAGGCGACCCGGGTTCAAATCCCGGCAACGGAATGTGAAAAGCTATTATCATTTTGATTGTTATGAAAACAAACAGCAGCCATAAGAACGTCCCGGGTTCCAATCCCGGCAGCAGAAGTCATTTTAATTTTATGAAAACAAACAGCAGCCATAACAACATCTCCATTGTGTTGTATTTGGATTTATTTATTTCCTATGTTTATGTTTAGCATAATTCACGGGTTGAGGTTGTCTCATTTACATGATACAGAAAGTAGTAGTAGCTGTCAGAAACAAACAGCCCCACAACCCTTGCAATTGGACTGGAATTTGAAAGCTCTATTCAAAATAATACTAACTAGGGTGATGATATCTGTATTGTTTTAATCTGTAGCACACAAAATCGTACACAGCGCTGGAATAGCTCAGTTGGTTAGAGCGTGTGGCTGTTAACCACAAGGTCGGAGGTTCAAGCCCTCCTTCTAGCGTTTTGTGTTTGCTTCTTCAGCATGCTCATCAATCTGTGATTATTCTTCATATCCAAGAAAAATATACTTTCATCCTCTATCCAATAGTTTTATGTTGCACTCCTCCTTTAAAATATGTGCATAAACGTTAATGTTTCCAAGTAGCATAAACCAATAGTTTAATATACTTTCATCCTCTATCCAATAGTTATGTGCATAAACGTTAATGTTTCCAAGTAGCATAAACCAATAGTTTAATATACTTTCATCCTCTATCCAATAGTTTTATGTTGCACTCCTCCTTTAAAATATGTGCATAAACGTTAATGTTTCCAAGTAGCATAAACCAATAGTTTAATATACTTTCATCCTCTATCCAATAGTTATGTGCATAAACGTTAATGTTTCCAAGTAGCATAAACCAATAGTTTAATATACTTTCATCCTCTATCCAATAGTTTTATGTTGCACTCCTCCTTTAAAATATGTGCATAAACGTTAATGTTTCCAAGTAGCATAAACCAATAGTTTTATGTTGCACTCCTCCTTTAAAATATGTGCATAAACGTTAATGATTATTCTTCATATCCATAAAAAATATACTTTCATCCTCTATCCAATAGTTTTATGTTGCACTCCTCCTTTAAAATATGTGCATAAACGTTAATGTTTCCAAGTAGCATAAACCAATAGTTTTATGTTGCACTCCTCCTTTAAAATATGTGCATAAACGTTAATGATTATTCTTCATATCCATAAAAAATATACTTTCATCCTCTATCCAATAGTTTTATGTTGCACTCCTCCTTTAAAATATGTGCATAAACGTTAATGTTTCCAAGTAGCATAAACCAATAGTTTTATGTTGCACTCCTCCTTTAAAATATGTGCATAAACGTTAATGTTTCCAAGTAGCATAAACTATTGATAGAAGTCTTTCATCCACTCCACTCTCCCTTCTGTGATTATTCTTCATATCCAAGAAAAATATACTTTCATCCTCTATCCAATAGTTTTATGTTGCACTCCTCCTTTAAAATATGTGCATAAACGTTAATGTTTCCAAGTAGGATAAACTATTGATAGTAGTTTTTCATTCACTCCACTCTCCCTTTGGTGTAGCTTTAGTTAGACTTTTATTAAGAAGGTAAATGACACAATTACAAGGTTAAACCCAAAATTTCCAATCCACGTTTTCTAACATCAACATACAATTCATTTTGAATGACATGATTTTTGCACTTTGTCACTTCATTTCAATCCAGTATACAAAAAGTTATGAACTATATGTTAATACCATACACTCTATATTCCTTACCATTATCAGATCTCAATGTCTTTGGAAGTTTGTTACTCTTTCTTTAGTAATAGGCTTTGCATTAATTGTACATTTTAAAAGCTTTATATTTTTTCTCCAATAAGTAAATCCATGTCTTTGGGTGTAATCTTATATAAAGGTCATATTATACAAACTCCCTTCAACATAGATAGTAATATTGATTTGAGTATTGCAATGATCATAGAGCTAATGATATATTATGCATCTTCATCATGTCCTTCAAACTTTATCTTGATTCAATAGCATCAATAAGAGCAACTTCTTTAACCTCCACAATTTTCAATAGTTTCTACTTCATTCAGTCCTTTTGAATTTGGAATTTCCAAATGGAGTAGTTTTTACCATCCAACTTGATGTCAAGAACAATAATTCTTGAAAACTTCAACACCATTCTCTCCCTTTGAAACAATATTTGCACAATAATAAGAATTCCTCTCAAAATTAGTCAACAATTTGAATCATAATACATGCCAAGACTACTACAACTTGGTCTCAAATCTGTATTAAAAAGACTTGGTAAGTATCAAGTACAACTGCCCTTTGAAACAATATTTGCACAATAATAAGAAATCCTCTCAAAATTAGTCAAACAATATGAATCATAATATGTTCAAAGACTAGAACAACCTCGTGTCAGATTTGTATTAAAAAGACATGGTAAGCATAAGTACAACTACTTTATAATCAAACACAAATTTGTTACTATGTTGGAAAGAGAGGGAAGCTCTCTATGTGGATGCACACAAAATTTGAGTGTACAACTTCACTCATTTCTCGAGCAAAGGTTTTTCATACAACACATGCTCTAATAACAACCTTGAATTTTCTATTCGCTTTGATACAATGTCAGTGTGCCAAAGACAACACAACAATCTTAATTTTTGAAGATTTAAAAGATGTAGATTGCCTCAATGTGCACTATTAAATATGAATGATGCCATTAAGAATGTAAGCATGATCATTACAATTATGCCAATATGCTTGTCACATTCCAACGAAAATTATTTCAAATGAACTTAAAAGTATAGCATTTATATAACTATACCTTTTAATACAATAAATAACTTACAAGAACATGTGTAGTAAATCCAACTTCTGTTAACTAAAAAATTTCAACATGTATAGTAGAGTTACATCTAGTACAACAATTTCTCTTGGGCATTAATCTCAACCACACCACTTACATTCATTCCGGCTTCGATAACAAATTTTTCCAACTTAAGGCTTACTCAACATTATAGATTTTCTTTAGCAAGTAGATTGTTGATACATTAATATGATAGCCTTCATAAACTTGGCACTCAATCTCAACCAATTAAGCATATAAATCAACCTCACCACCTCATTATCATACAACACATGTATGGATATATAAGCATTACAATGGTCAAGTTTCACTATGTTAACCATAATTGCGTGAATGGTTTCTTAATTAAGAAATTACAAGATTGAAAGTGATGGGGCTTTCTCCTAAATCTTTAGATATTGACTTTGACTTGAACAATGAGCTTATATATGTACAAGTCATCGGGGTTCCAATGAAAGAATCTTAGTTAGCAACACTTTCGCATTGCACTGCCAACTTGATGTCGTGGTGAGGTTTGTTGCATTGTGTTCCTTGCATGTTATTGTGTGATGTAAGACCCCTCTATGCCAACAATTTTATCAATCTCTACACGCTCAATATATCCATGCNTATATATATATATATATATATATATATATATATATATATATATATATATATAAACCTACTTTGACTATTACCATCTCCTAATAAACATCAAAGTTGATCTATAATATAGAACATAGTAAAATTAACATATCCATGATAACAACTACAATACCTTTATCTCACATACACATTCCTTTATTATGATAAGATAGATAATGAAGCTATTATAAAAAACGAAAACCAAAAATAAAAATATATAATAACAACCATAATTGGCGTAAGTTTCTGGGTAGAATATCAATTTCAAATTTTCATTAAAAAACAAGTAAATAAATCTTTATAACAATTATATAAATAAAAATGAAACTTGATGTTAATTAATACCAATTTATATAGTAACTCTCTACTAACGACCTATAACACCAACCCAATTACATTTGAAGGGAGGTGTATAAATAATACATGTCGAGGGAATACAAAGCACTAGGGGCATTTCACTTAATGTATGTTCATATATAATCAAAACACTATTGTACATGTGTTGGGAGGATTAAGAGATAGAGAAAGAAGATGAAACAATCTGTTATGACAATATATCTTCCTTTATAACAATGTGCTGAGTTTTCCATCCATATCACTCTAGTGTGCACATCTCAACATCAAATATGACTTTAAACTTTAGGTTGCAATTGTGATTGGTTTCTAAGCATTGGTCCTATGTTTAGAACTCGTGTTCCTTTTTGGTGTGTGCTTGCATTTGTAAAATTTTGACATGCTTGTGCCTTCTCATCTCATCATAATCCCATATTTAGACAGCTTAGTCACTCTGACTCAAGCCTTAGTCAATTAGTTAATTTATTACTCTTTGTATGGATCAAGTCTTCATTCTTAGGAGTGGTTTGTCCCCAACAACTATACTACCAGTTGAGAAAACTTTATTGGAATATACTCTAAGGTGTATAACTGTCATTCTTGGGCAAATTTCCTTTTACCCAGATCTTATAATGTTTCAAGGTTTTTTGTCTCGTAGTTTATTCCTTGTACTCTACAACTATAGCTTTTTCATATTTATGCTAGCTTCTACAACCAACTCTTTAAGGTAGCATAACAAATTCTTCTTTGTCATCATCTAGCATTAATGATTCATAGATATTTATGCAACCTACATTTCAAAAGACTAGATGGATGCCCATGCACACTGGTAGGTCCAACTTAAATGCATTATCTCAAATTTTCTTAATAATAGTGTAAGGGCCATACCTGAGTTGCTTGATCTTCCTACCTTTCTCTTCTAAGTTCTTGTTCTAAATTTATACTCAGACTTTGTCTTTTGCACAAAATTAATGATCTGTGTATTGTTGACTATGTTGGGCCTTGTGCTTTTGTTGACTCTTGTGCAAAGTCTCTTAAAATTGATCATAAGTCTTTTAAATGTGGTTTATAAATTTTATTGTTTGCCCGTGTGTGATAGTTTCCTTCCATATCATTGTCTCAAGGATAGGGTCCAAAATGGTTAATGGATCCTTCAACAAAAATCTAAGACATGCTTCAAAAGATGGTGTTGAATGTCACACTATGTAGTGCATGATTGTAATTGTGCTCCACATATGGGATGTTGACATCTCATTTCTTTGGATGTTTATGATTAGAGATGTGAAACAATTGAACTATGGTATAAGTTGCTATCTATGTTTGACCATTTTCTTAAGGATGGAAGGTGATAGTCCTCTTTAACTTTATATCCAAAATAACTAAAAAAGAAAAAAAATCCACTATTATGATAAAAATGATTGATAATGATAAACCAAAATACATCCATATTTAAAAAAAAATACAATTATACATGAAAATCATTTTCTTATAAAATATAATCACAAACATCTTGTTAAATTGATGCACAACTACTATACTTATATTGATCCACAACTACTATACAGAAAAAGTTTCGCTTTTATATGCATATCGATAAAGAGACAACAAAGAAGAAGTCGTAGTGAAGTGGAGAATAATGTCGCTACGTTACAGGTTATGCCAATGAAAAAAAAACTCAAAACTTATGAAGAAAATCTCTTGCTGTGGTGTATTTATTTAAGCTCAGTAATGTTGGGAGATATTTAGTTTCAGTTGACGAGAAAATAAGTCATAGTGATGTTGAGGATAGACACTAAGTTTTACTTTACAAGATAAGAGAAAAGGTTTTTGTTATCTAGGTTTTTTAAGTAAATTGTGTAAATATTTTTGAAAAGTTTAATTTTTGGAGTGGACATTTTATCCATATTATTAAAAACAGGAGAAGCTAATTGAAAAGAAAAAAAAAGTTAAGTGATAAAAAAAGAGTGTGCTGAAGAATAAATATAAAGAAAAATAGAATGTTATCATTGCCAAATTTCAATCCACTGCATCACTCTGAAGACTGAAGAGCATAAGCCCTCACAAACAAAACCAGATTAATAAAAATTATACCCCACGTTCTGACTTTATTTGTAACTATAAATATTTTGTGTGAAAGTATAAATGCCTCCGTTGTCGTCTAGTCCGGTTAGGATACCTGGTTTTCACCCAGGCGACCCGGGTTCAAATCCCGGCAACGGAAGGGTGTAGAGCAGATAGCAGCGCCACAACATCGTCTTTATTAAGTTTTATTTTCTTGTTTATATTTAACATAATTCACGGGCTGAGGCTTTTTAGATTTATATGATAGAGAAAGTAGTGGTGAGTATGGTCGCAATCGTCAGAAACAATAAGCACTGGAATTTGAAAGCTTCTCACAATAAAAATTACAGAGTTAGGGTGAATATCTGCTTTGTTTACAAATACCACAAATGATTGTTGTTGGAATGGTGTTTACAAAATTATTTGGATTTGGATCACAAAATTAAATCATCAACATATAAAATGATTAGTTCTCCAATTGGAATGGTGTTCACAAAATTATTTGAATTTGGATCACATCTTGAGAATCTTGCTTTTTTTTTTGGCAGGCTCGTCACATCCATGCATCACATTTTAGGAGTCTTGTTTCTTTGGTATGCTGATCAATTTTATTCATAGCACATGTGTTTGTGTGCTGATTTTGTTTTTGGTTTTTTTTTTTTTAAATTTGTAGACAAGGTTTTCCTTACTAAGATCTAGGTGGTTGTTTCATGAAAAATTCTTCATCTATCCACCCATTTAGAAAAGAATTATTAACATCCTTCTCATGAAAAATCAATTTAGGCTAGCACATTTTTATGGTTTTCATCTTATCTATTGGTGTAAAAGTTTCATCATAATCAATTCCTTCCTTTTCTGCATAGCCTTGTGTACTAGCCATGTCATGCACTTGTCAATATTATCATCTAGTTTGTAATTTGTCTTGAAGATCCATATACAACCAATTCACGTGGTCTCCACTCAGTGAACCCGTGACATAGCACTTGTGCTTGTGGGATATTAAAGAATACCTCTAATTTCACTATATATTGATAAATACCTCCTAAAATACTTTTGTTGAACTCCTCTCCCAATACATATTTCCAATCAAAAAACCCCTATTTTTACCATATGCTACTTTTTATACCCTTCAATACCTATAAACTACCCCATACTCTGCACCTCCCCAATACCTACAATATATTGACTCTATTTTTCACATATTAAACTCCTCTTTATGAATGAACATGATAAAATATTGGTCAACAAGGTGAAGCCCCCGTGAACCAAACCAATTTATTTCTTATCTATTGGTAATGATTTCAATCAAGATCCAAGTTTTGTCCTTCTAGATAAAATGAATTTTGAACTACATAACATATCTCCACTTAGCTTTCCCCGCCACCTCCTCATTATTACATTTATGGTTCATGTGTGCTAAGAATTTCAATGATTAGTGCATAATTAACAAAAGATCATTCAAATAGTTACTTTTTTAGAGCTCTACTTTACTCTTCTATACTCTTTTGTTTCTATCTTATAGTTTTTGCTTATCAGAATTTTTATGTTCTTGCGAGACTCTTCAAGTGTCTTCATGAACCATTTGGGTGTCCTATGCACCATAATAGATTCTTCAGTGTTTGAGTTGGAATTTTAGGAAATTATGGATTTCCACTAGTATCAACAACAATGATATGGTGTGCATCAATGGATTTCTCATTAATTTCTTAGAGTTTATCATGCAGGCTTCATCAAATAATACACTTTGCTTGTTTATGAGTTTTTGATCCTATTAAGTCCCACAATCAATCAATAGGTATTCGATTATTCCCCATATCCAAAAAAAATATACTTGCATCCTCTATCCAATAGTTTTGTGTTGTTCTCCTCCTCTGAAATATGTGTATAGTAGTTAATGTTTCCAAGTAACATAAATGCTTAATAGTGGGATTTCATCCACTCCATGCTCCATTTGGTGTGACATCCTTAGATAGCTTTAGTTGGAATTCTATTGATAAGGTAAATGCCACAATTACAAAGTTCAACCCAAAACTTCCAATTTACATTTTCTACCTTCAACATACAATACATCATCTTGAATGCCATGATTTTCGCACTTTGCCACTCCATTCCAATATAGTATATAAAAAGTTGTGAACTATATCTTAATACCATGCTCTCTGTAAAGCAAACCAAATTCATTGAATCTATGTTCTCCTCCATCATTATCTGGTCTCAATGTCTTTGTAAAGAAAACCAAATTCATTGAATCTATGTTCTCCTCCATCATTATCTGATCTCAATGTCTTTAGAAAATTATCACTCTTTTTGAGTAATAGCTTTGCATTCATTGTATATTTCAAAAAGCTTCAGATTTTTTCTCCAATAAATAAATCCATACCTTTTAGTGTAATCATTTATGAAGGTCATAGAGTACAAACTCCCTTCAACATACAAGGTAATCTCGGTTTGAGTATTGCAATGATTATACACAATAGAGTTAATGATATATCGTGCATCTTTATCATGTGTCTCAAACTTTATCAATTCAATAATATCAATAAGAGTAACTTCCTTGCCCTCCACAATCTTCAACAATTTCTACTTCATTAAGACATTTTGAATTTGGAATTTCCAAATGGAGTAGTTTTTACCATCTAACTTGATGTCAAGAACATGAATTATTGAAAATGTCAACACCATTCTTCTGCTTGTGAAAAAATATTTGCACAATTGTATTAAGAAATCCTTTAAAAATTAGTCAACAATCTGAATCATGATATATTCCAAGACTATACCAACCTCGTTTGACATATGTATTAAAAAGGCTTGGTAGGTATCAACTACAACTGCTTCAGATTCAAACACAAAATGTTACTATGTTGGAAAGGAGGGGGAAGTTGTCTATCTGGATGCACACCATATTTGAGTGCACAACTTCACTCATTTCTCAAGTAAATGTTTGTCATGCACTACATGCTCTAATAAACAACCTTGATATTTATATTGGCTCTGATATAATGTATGTTTATGTTACAAATTCTCATTTAATAATGTACAAATGTATACAAGAGTGTGCCAAAGGCAACATAACAATCTTCTTTTTTTAAGAACATGTATATTGCCTCAATGTCCACAATTAAATATGAATGATGCTCTTAAGAATTCTAGCATTATCATTGCAACTATGTCAACATGCTTGTCATATGCTAACAAAA
Source organism: Picea engelmannii (assembly GCA_009831015.1). Taxonomy (NCBI): domain Eukaryota; kingdom Viridiplantae; phylum Streptophyta; class Pinopsida; order Pinales; family Pinaceae; genus Picea; species Picea engelmannii. The sequence continues at coordinate 33,036 of ML832005.1, read as the reverse complement.
ATTAATTTAATGAACTTAAAAGTATAACAAATATATATAAGTGTACCTTTTAACACAATAAATAACTCACAAGAGTACGTGCAATACAGTCAACTTCTATTAAATTATTGGAAAATTGCAACATGCACAATAGAGCTGCATTCATCTCAACTACACCATTTACTTTCACATGGGCTCTCATAACAGATTCTTCCAACCTTTTTTTAGTTTGTTAGTTTGTTCGTGACTTGTGGGACTAACCTGTGGCTAAGAAACCACGACTCATGGGAATCTAAGCTGTCAAAATCACTAGGGGATCGCACCCAGCCTGAGCCACACCAACCCTTAACATGGTTGGATTTTTTGTCCCCGCAGGTTTCGAACCGGTGACTTTAACATCACAGAGTGGCTTAACAACACACTCTGTCACCAACTGTCCTACACCTCGGGGACTCAAATTCTTCCAACCTAGGGCTCACTCGACATTATATATTTCCTTTAACAAGTAGATTGTTGATACATTAATAGGACACTCTTCATAAAATTGGCACTCAACCTTAACCTATCAATCATGCATATCAACCTCACCAACTCATTATTATACAACACATATTTGAATATATAAGCATTACAATGATCAAGTTTCATGGTGTCAACCATAACTCCCTCAATGGTTTCTTGATTAAGGGATTACAAGGTTGAGAGTGATGGGCTTGCTTCTAGATCTTTATATATCAACTTTGACTTGAATGATAAACTTTTGTGTACAAGGGTTCTAATGAAAGAATCTAGGTGAACAACACTTTCTCATTGAATTGACAAGATGATGATGTGGTGAGTTTCACTACATTGTGTGCCTTACATGTTACCGTGCAATGTAAAAACCCTCCATGCCAACAATTTCATCAGTCCCCACATGCTCAATATAACCATGCACACATTTTTTATTAACTTTGTGTGTGTGTGTCTGTATTTCATTAACTCCTAATAAACACTAAACTTGATCTATAATAGAACACCTAGTAAAAATATCACATTCATGAAAACAATTGCAATGCCTTTATCTTACATACACTTTCCTTTATTATGATAATATAGACAATGAAGCTATTATGACAATTGAAAATAAAACTATACAATAACATACATAATTGGTGCAAGCTTTTGAGTTACAAAATATCAACCTTAATTTTTCATTAAAAAATAAATGAATAAATCTTTACAACAATTATATAGATAAAATGAAACTTGATACTAATTAACAATTATTTATCTAGTAATTCTAGATTAACCACCCACAACACTAACCCAATTACATTTGAAGGGGGTGCATAAATAATACATGTTAAGGGAATACAAAGCACTAGGAGCTTTTCACTTGACACATGTTCATATCTAATCAATACAATATTGTACATGTGTTGGAAAGATTAAGAGATAGAGAATGAAGATGAAACAATTTCTTATGACAATAAATCTTTCATTATAATAACGTATTGAGTTTTCCATTCATGTCACTCCAATGTGCACGTCTTAACATCGTATATGACTTTAAACTTTAGGTTGTAATTATGCTTGGTTTTTTATCATTGATCCTATGTTTAGAATTCATGTTCCTTTTTATGTGTGCTTTCATTTGTGAACTCTTGACACACTTGTGCCCACTCTTCTCATCATAATCTCATATTTAGACAATTTTTAAAATGGACTTGAATCATGAAGCACAATTCCTCTTGTCACAAATTAAGTCAATTTCATATTCTTTTATGATCAAACCTTCATTCTTAGGAGCGGTTTGTCCCCAAAAATTATACTACTATTGAGAAAACTTTATTGGAATATGTTGTAAGGTGTACCATTTTCCATTCTTGGGCAAATTTCCTTTTAGTACCCCAGATCCTATAAAGTTTAAGGTTTTTTTTGTTTAGTAGTTTATTCGTTGCACTCTAGAACTATAATGTTTTACACCTATATGTTAGCTTCTACAACCAACTCTTTAATGTAGCACAACATAATTTTCTTTGTCATCATCTAACATTAATGATTCATAAAGCTTTAGACAATCTACATTCAAG